>VHKM01001227.1:0-48991 GCA_007210695.1 Neogobius melanostomus | reverse complement strand
CATTCACACGTGGCTTTATCGCTGTGTTTTGGCGTGTGCTATAGCATGGAACCATGTCTATTAGTCGATATTTGAACATGGATTCATTTCATTCAAGTTCATACATATTACATTGTCAACTCCAATCTGACAAGGTATGTGAGAATTATGAAGGATATTATGCAGCTCTGGGACATTTAGCCTTGCCACAAGCACATCGTAGAAAACTAACATGTAATATATTTGTCTGTGTTTTTTCAATTTGAGAATATATCTGCACGTGTTCTATTAAAATCGTTACAAACTAAAATTTTCAAGGTATAGCACTAGGGGCGCATATAGTAGTGAGCACCTGCATTAGTAGAGCTCTATGATTCATACCCATAAGTGGCCTTCCTGTCAGCCCCAATATGCTCCAGATTGATAAGCGCATGCTGCCGAGTGTTTGTGAAGCTGTACAGCAAAAAAGGGAGTTGTGGCATTATTAATCTCTTACCCCACGTTAATCCGAGCACATATGTTCTCCAGTTTGACTTGGACCCATATCTTAAAGGCTTCTGAAAAAACAAGCGTTCAAAAATAGCAGATAGGAAACGCAGTTAAAAAATGCAAGACGTAAGTTGCCCAAAAAGCACCAAAAGAATACCCCGAAAATTGCTCAGTTAGGTGGGAGTTAAGAGGTTAGACCCAGATGTTGGAATGAAAAAAGCTGGATTTTTTTGTAAGCCCACAATGTCTCTAAGTCGTAAACCAGGTTGTATTTATTCTGTTGAAAAGCGGGACTAGATCATTAATACATCAGATGAGTCCAGACGCATTCCCAATTAAAAGTAAATGGCGACTTCTGTGCGCCTCCACGCCCACATTTCGGAATATCACATCAATGTAATATATTTTTGTTTGTTTGAATGTGTAGAAGCTTTACTGCACTTTTCATTAAATCGTACAAACTAAATTTTTCAAGTATAAAAGGGGACGCTTAGTAGTGAGGCACCGTGATTGAGCTTATGGATCATACCATAAGTGGCCATGTCATGTCAGAAATATATCAAATTAGATTTAGAGCGCATACCTCGAGGGTTGTCAAGTAGGGAAAGCATGTTTTTGTGGGGCGCTATTCTGAAAAACCGAGGTTCAATGTAAAAAGCTGGGCATCACTTTTACCCCATGTCTTCTGGAGTCTGTATAAACCATGTGTGAGTGATTCAGCTGAGAAAACCCAGGACGAGTTCGTTAAAACATAGTTAGTCCAGCCGGTTTTCCCAATTGCAGTCAAAGATGGTGCCCCGACTCCCGTTGCGTCCGGAGGCGCTGGCGCTCCAATGGAGTTTATGGTTGTCCTGATGTGCCCTTTCACTTGTCCCAAGGATGGCCTACTCGCCCAAAAACGGAATGTTCTTTTTTGAAGGAGGGTTAACTTTGGAGGGGCGGTGTTCAGCCATTCTTGTTTGGTGACTGCGCATTCGTCACACTGACTATTGAAATTTTCGCCGTCTCTGATCCACTGCTGCAATTTCTGCGTGTACTTTGCACGGGAGGCACTGAAAAAACAGGATCATAGGGGCGAATAATATATTATAATATATATAATCATATAACAAAGAACCGGGAACAAAGTCCTACAGGCTTTGTCCCTGGTCGGCCTATTATAAGTGAATGAGCAATAGAGCTTTGTAATTGACTGTTGATCAGTATATGCGATGTGAAAGCAGAAAATATTTTTTGTTTTCACTTCGTTCAAATGGAGGTGGACCACCCAGACAATTCACACTGGCTTTATCGCTGTTTTCGCTGTGCTTAGCATGACCATGTCTATTGTATGAACATGGTTCATTCATCAAGTTCATATGTGATTACATTCTTCCAACTCAATCTGACAGGATGTGAGGAATTATGAGATATTATGCAGTCTTGGACATTTGAGCCTCTGCCACAAGCACGCATCGTAGAAAATATCATACACAATGTAAAATATTTGGTGTGTTCAATGTGTAATCTTATCTAGCAACGTTCATATTAATACGTACAACTCAAATTTCAATAGAGATGGGGCGCTATGTAGTGAGCACCGTGCATTTATTTGAGCTCTACGCATTCCATACCATAAGTCCTTATGTCACCAATATGATGCCAGATGATAGAGCGACATGCCTGCGAGGCTTGTAAGTGTACAGCAAAAAGCGATGTTTGGTGCATTATAATCTCTAACACCACTTTAACGAGCACATTCTCCAGTTTGACTTGACCCATATCTAAGCTTCTTGAAAAAAAGCAGTCAAAAAATAGCCGTCAGGAACGCAGTTCTAAAAAATGAGACGTAACAGTGCCAAAAGCACAAAATCCACGAAATGTGCTCAGTATCAGTGCGAGTTAAGAGAGTTGAAGACAGATGTTGATATGAAAAAAAAGTGGATGTTTGCTAGCCCCATGTCTCTTAAAGTCTGTGAAACCAGGTTTGTGATTATTCTGTTTGAAAAAGCAGGGGACTAGATCATTACATACATAGATGAGTCAGACGGATTCCCAATTAAAAGTTAAATGGCCGACATTCTTGTGCGCCCTTGCCACGCCCAATTTCTGGAAATATCAAAATACATGAATATATTTTTGTGTTTGTTGAATGTGTTAGAAAATATACCTGCCAACGTTTCATATAAATCCGTACAACACTTAAGAAGTTTCAAGTCTATAGATAGGGGGCGCTAGTGTATGAGCACGTGCATTTATTGATCTCTATGGATTCATTACCATAAGGGCCTTATGTAGCCAAATTGATCCATGATTAGATAGAGCGATACCTGCGAGGGTTGTCCAAGGTATGGAAAAGAGCATGTTTTTTTCGGAGGCGCTATTTTTGAAACCGAGGTTCAATGTAAAAAGCTGGGCATCACTTTTTAGCCCCAGTCTCTTAAGTCGGTATAACCTTGTGTGAGGGATTGCTGGAAATAAACAGGGACAAGTTCGTTAAAACATAAGTTTGACCAGCCGATTTTCCAATTGCAGTTCAAAATGCCGAACTCCATGTGCGTCCGGGCGGGTCGCTCCAAGGAGTTTTGTTCTGTCCTGATGTGCCCTTACTGTACCCAAGGAATTTGGGCCTACGCCCAAAAAACGCATGTTCTGTTGAATGGGGTCAACTTTTGAGGGGCCTGTGCGAGCCATTTTGTTTTGGGCGAGTGCGCAGTCGACCACTGACATGCAATTTTCGCCGTCTCTGATCCACTGTGCAACTTCTGCGCGTGCTACTTGCACGGGAGGCACTAAATACAGATCATAGGAGGCGAATTAATATATAATCAATAAAATAATAATATATAACATAGAAACCGGGGAGAACAAAAGTCCCTTCACCAGGCGACTTTGTCCTGGCTCGGGCCTAATTATAAAGGAATGAGCAAGATAGAGATGTGTAAATTGACTTTTTGAGTCGGTTGGCATGGGAATCAGGAAATATTTTCTTGTTTCACTTTTCTTCAAATGGGGGTGGCCACCCCAGCAATTCACACTGGCTTTTATCGCTGTTTTGCGTGTCTATAGCTTACCATGTCTATTTATGAACATGGATTATTTTCATCAAGTTCATAAGTGATACATTTTCAACTCAATCTGGACAAGGGTATGTGAGAATTATCGCAAGGATAATATGCAGTCTCTGAATTTGCCTTCCACAACACTCGTAAAAATATCAATACACATGTAATATATTGTGTGTTGTTCAATGTGTAGAAATATATCTGCAACGTTCATTAAATCGTACAACTAAAAATTTTTCAAGTATAGATAGGGCGCTATCAGTAGTGAGCACGATGTTGCATTTATTGAGCTCTATGGATTCATACCATAAAGTTGCTATGTGCAGCCAAATGATCAGATTGGGATTTAGAGCGCATGCTGCGACGTGTTGGAAGTGTACAGCAAAAGGATGTTGGTGGCCATTTAATCTCTTAACCCACTTAACCGAGCCGAAGGCACACTTTTCTCCAGTTTGACTTGACCCATATCTTAAGCCTTTTGAAAAAAAAGCGTCAAAATAGCGATAGAAAAACCCGCCACCAAGTTAAAAAAAATGAGAGGGTAAGTGCCCAAAAGCACCAAAATCCACTAAATATGTTGCTTCAGTTCAGGGGGAGTTAAAGAGGTTAGACCAGATGTTGAAATGAAAAACAAAGCCTGGATTTTGTTTTGTAAGCCCCCTGTCTTAAGTCTGTTAAACAGGTGTGATTTTATTTCCTGTTGAAAAAAGCAGGGACCTTAGATCATTAATACCATCAAGATGAGTCCGACGGATTCCCAATTAAAAGTTAAAATGGCCACTTCTTGTGCGCCCCTTGCCAACCGCCACAAATCTTCGGAATATCACCAATAAGACATAATAATTTGTTCTATTTTATTGAATGTCGAGGAATATCCTGCAACTTGCATAATAAACTCGACAAACCTAAAACTTATTCCAAAGGATTAGATTAGGGGCGCTAATTAGTAGTAGAGCACTCGCTGCATTATTAGCTATCATGAATTCAGGACCATAAGAGGCCTTATGTCAGCCAAATATGATCCAGATTAGATAGAGCGCATACCTGCGAGGGTTGCTCCAACGGACTATGCAAAAGCAATGTTTTTTGATGCGGGCGCTATTTGAAACGGAGATTCATGTAAAAAAAGCTGCATCACGTTTTAGCCCCCATAGTCCTCCTAGAAGTCTGTTAAACCATCCGATACGTGACAGTGGATACTTTAGCTGAAAAAACCCAGGACGCGATCGTTAAAACATCAAGTGAGTCCAGCCAGGTTTATCCATTGAGGCAAGTCAAAAAGGGCGCACTCCCCTGTGCGTCCCCCACGCGCTGGCGCCCAAGGGAGTTTTGGTTTGTCC
This sequence comes from Neogobius melanostomus, assembly GCA_007210695.1. Lineage (NCBI taxonomy): Eukaryota > Metazoa > Chordata > Actinopteri > Gobiiformes > Gobiidae > Neogobius > Neogobius melanostomus. Next base: position 44,139 of record VHKM01001227.1, on the reverse strand, counting down.
TAGGTGCCCTTTCGATACTTCGATCAGCCCCAAGCGAATTTGGGCCTCAACGCCCAAAAAACGCATGTTCTTTCTTGCACCGATGGGGTCAACTTGGGGCGCCTAATGGAGCCATTCTCTGTTGCACTTGGAAGCGGGTCGCACTGGAACCCCACTACATGCAATTTTCGCCGTCCTTGATCACTGTGCAAATCTTCTGCGTGTACATTTGCACGGGAAGCAACTGAAAAACAGGCTCATAGGAGGCGCTATAATAATTAAATAATCAATAATAATAAATAATAATAATAACAGAAACCGGGGAGCAACAAAAAGTCCCTTCACCAGGACTTTGTGCCTGGCTCGGGCCTAAATAAACAAGAACCGGGGGAGAACAAAAGGGTCCACTTCCAGGACTGTGTCCTGGCTCTGGGCCTCAATTATAAGTGAATGACAGCAAGATCAGAGGGCATGTATGTAAATTGGACTTTTTGATCGACTATGGCATGGGGAATCCAGGAAAATTTTTTGGGTTTTCACTGTTCGTTTCAACATGGGGGTGGCACCCAGGCAATTACACCTGGCTTTATCGCTTGATGTTTTGCGTTGCTATAGCATGAACCCTGTCTATGTTCATGAATCATGACTTCACTTTTTCATCAATTCATACAGTGATTACCATTTGTCAAGCTCAAATCTGACATAAGGTATGTGAGAAATTATGAAGGATAATTATGCAGTCGCTTGGACCATTAGCCTGCCAACAAGCACACTCTAGAACAAATATCAACACATGTAACATATTTGTGTGTCTGTTTCATGGTAGATATATCCTGCAACGTATTCTATAAAATCGTACAAACCTAAAAATTTCAAGTATAGATAGGGGGCGCTCTTATATAGATAGCACCTGCGATTTATTGATGCTCTATGGATGCATACCATAAGTGCATATTGTCAGCCAAGATATGATCCCAGTGGATAGAGCGCATGCCGCGAGTGTTGTGAAGTTACAGCAAAAAGGGATGTTATGCATCTACTAATCTCTATAACTCCCACTTTAACCGAGCACATTTTTCTCCAGTTTGACTTGACCCATATCTTAAACTTCTTGAAAAAACAAGCGTCAAATAGCGATAGAAACGCAGTAAAAAAATGAGACGTAAGTGCCCAAAAAGCACCAAAAATACCACGAAAATGTGCTCAGTTCAGGTGGGAGGTTAAGAGGTTAAGACCAGATGTTGAATGAAAAAAAAGCTGGATGTTTTGTTAGCCCCATGTCTCTAAAGTCTGTTAAACCAGGTGTGATTTTATTCTGTTGGAAAAGCAGGACTAGATCATTAATACATAAGATGAGTCCAGACGATTCCCAATTTAAAAGTTAAAATGGCCGACTCTGTGCGCCCTTGCCACGCCCACATCTTCGGAAATATCAATACATGTAATATATTTTTGTGTTTGTTTGAATGTTAGAATATACCTGCAACGTTTCATATAAATCGTACAAACTAAAATTTTCAAGGTATAGATAGGGGCGCTATAGTGGTGAGGCACCGTGCAGTTATTGAGCTCTATGAATTCAGACCATAAGAGGCCTTATGTCACCAAATATGATCCAGATTAGATAGAGCGCATACCTGCGAGGGGTGTCCAAGTATGGGAAAAAGCATGTTTTTGTGGGGGCGCTATTTGAAAACCGGAGGTTCAATGTAAAAAAGCTGGCATCACTTTTTAGCCCCATGTCTCTAGAGTCTGTTAAACCATGTATGAAGTGGATTTAGCTGAAAACCAGGGACGAGTTCGTTAAAAACATAAGTTGAGTCCAGCCGGTTTTCCAATTGCAAGTCAAAATGGCCGACTCCCTGTGCGTCCGGGCGTGGCGCTCCAATGGAGTTTTTGGTTTGTCCTGATGTGCCCCTTTCACTGTACCCAAGGATTTGGGCCTACGCCCAAAAACGCACATGTTCTTTTTGAATGGGGGGTCAACTTTGAGGGGCCGCTGTGGAGCCATTTTGTTTTGGGCGTGCGCCATGTCGCCCACTGACATGCCAATTTTCGCCGTCTCTGATCACTGTGCCAATTTCTGCGTGTACTTTGCACGGGAAGGCACTGAAAACAGGATCATAAGGGGCGAATAATAATAATAATAATAATAATAATTAAAGCCGCAAGCGGCGATGTAGGCCCTCGCCCCGGCGCTGCCCCCCCTTGCGACCGCCCCCCCTTGCTACCTCCCCCCGCTCTCGCCAAACCTGCTCTCCCCTCGGCCTCACACACAACCTGGTGCTCTCTGCTAACTCTTGCTCCGGCCCACTCTCGCCTTGCCTTCGTCACACCTTACTCTTGCCCAGGTATCTATGATGCCAGCCCACGTGCATTAGCCCCGGCCTCACGTTCATCCACAGCGGTGCTTTTCACTCGTTCTATAGTTGAAATACCTTCTATGACCAGTGAACTGCAATACTCGGGAGGAGCCAGCATGCAAAACAGCATCTGGACAGAGGTGCACTCTTGTATTTGCAGAAAAAGAGCAGTGATCTGCACGAGTAAAGAGGAAATGGCAGTGAAAGGTAGAAAAGTGGCTAAATAAATAATTGTGTCTACATAACTTGGTGCTCATTTCTGGAGTTGTATCGGGCTCAGAGCTTTAGTGCCATGTGAAAAAGAAAGCATTATAAAAGTGTCAATACCATGTTTGAACTTGCAACCTCCTACATCAAAGACAAGGACATATTACTGAGCTATAACATGACCCCAAGGTTAACCTGATACGGGCTACTTTTTTCTAAATCCCCGGTGTGAAAATATGTCCAAGCAAGGCATTTGGGAAGAGAGGTCATTTCAGGTAATTTCAGGTCATTTTGGCCCTATATTTCCCCCCAGTTCTTCCTCTATTGTTTTCCTACTGTCCCCCATGTCTTTCTGTGTAGTTGTGCATATTTCTAAACTGTTCTTTCTTTTTTTTAATAGGTTGGGACCATTGGCGCCGATTTATGTTCTTCCCAGTAGATGCCCAGTCCAAACCAAAAAAAGAAAAAAAAAATATGGTTGGTTTGAACCAGCAACCTCCTGCACCAAAGACCAGCGCACTATCTCTGAGCTATAACTCTGTGTAATGTGTGCCTAATGTGGGCTACTACTATTCTCTACATGACCAGGGCGAAATTAGATCCCACCATGCCACTGGAGGGAGAGGTCATTTCAGGTCACTTTCCCCCACCCCCCTCCATTTCTTGATTGTTTTCGACACCCTCCTCAGTTTTGCCTCAAGTGTTTCCCTAGTGTCCCCACATTTCTTTCTGTGTAGTTCCACATATTTTGAAACTGTTCTTTCTTCGTTATTAATGAGATTTAATAAAATATTAATTAAAAAAAAGAAAAACAAAAAAGTCATGGTTGGGTTTGAACCGGCAATCTAATGGATGCAAACCCTGCACTCTATAAACAGAGCTAGACAAGCACAGATACTTTTACAACCGAACTGAGAAATATCTTATGAAACGCCTTGTGCTCATGTAGTCCATGCTCAGACAATGTGTGGGTCATTCCCCGTTTTTAGTGAGGGTGGGGCCATAGGCGCCGATTCAGTTCTTCCCAGTAGGTACTGAGTCACAAATCAAAAGAAAAAAAAAGAAGTCACTGTGGGTTTGAACCGGCAATCTAATGGATGGGAACCCTGCACTTACTAATGGAGCTATACAAGCTTAAGCAACAACACTGCGGATTTTATATTAATCTTATGAAACAGTTACACTCGTGTGTCACAGAAAACGGAATTACAGTTCAGGCAATATTTATTGAAACTTTTTGTAATTAGGGCTAATTCCCTGGGCGCCCAAAGATCTGAGAAGGTGCTCCAGCCCCACAAAAGTCTCGATAGATGACGGAATATTTTGGTGACACCAAAATAGTACGAGGAATACACGGAGAGACGGACAGGAAACAGCCAAACTGAACTTCCTGTGACTGTACTGTCCAAAAAACCTGATTTTGGAGCCAAAAACGTTCAAATTAAAGCTTCTTTCTGTAACAGAGGGGTAGTAAAACTATGTATGAGTCGAAAAGTGTGGCTTTTGTGAATAAAGGGGGAATTTGGGAAAAATTACAATTTTCAGGAGAAACTCTGACAGAGGCCATCATGCTGCCAGAATAAGAACTCTGGCTATTTTCACGGAGGATGGGCGGGCCACTTACAAGCCATCTTAAGCCAGCAGGTGGCGCTGTTCGGCAACTTTGCTGAGGCATAATAAGTGGAGTGGTTAACTTGACCCCCACATGTTATACATTTTCGGAAAGCTCTGAGTGAGGCGCATGTGACTGACAGATGTCTAGATGTACTGTGCCAAGTATGAGTGGATTTAGCTGAAAAACCAGGGATGAGTTCGTTAAAACATAAGTTGAGTCCAGCCGTTTTTCCAATTGCAAGTCAAAATGGCCGACTCCCTGTGCGTCCGGCGTGGCGCTCCAATGGAGTTTTTGGTTGTCCTGATGTGCCCTTTCACTGTACCCAAGGATTTGGGCCTACGCCCAAAAACGCATGTTCTTTTTGAATGGGGGTCAACTTTGAGGGGCGCTGTGGAGCCATTTTGTTTTGGGCGTGCGCATGTCGCCCACTGACATGCAATTTTCGCCGACTCTGATCACTGTGCCAATTTCTGCGTGTACTTTTGCACGGGAAGGCACTGAAAAACAGGATCATAGGGGCGAATAATAATAATAATAATAATAATAATAATAACAAGAAACCGGGGGAGAACAAAAGTCCCTTACCAGGACTTTGTCCTGGCTCGGGCCTAATTATAAGAGAATGAAGCAAGATAGAGGCATGTTGTAATTGACTTTTTGGATCAGTATGGCATGGGAATCAGAAAATATTTTTTGTTTTCACTTTTGTTCAAATGGGGGTGGGACCACCCAGACAATTCACACTGGCTTTATCGCTGTTTTGGCGTGTGCTATAGCATGAGCCATGTCTATTGTCATGAACATGGATTCATTTTCATCAACTTCATAAGTGATTACATTTTCAACTCAATCTGACAAGGTACATGAGAATTATAAAGGATATTATGCAGTCTCTGGGACATTTAGCCTTGCCACAAGCACATCTTAGAAATATCATACACATGTAATATATTTGTGTGTTTGTTTCAATGTGTAGAATATATCTGCAACGTTTGGATAGAGCGCATGCCTGCGAGATGTTGTGAAATGTACAGCAAAAAGGGATGTTGGTGGCATTATAATCTCTTAACCCCCACTTTAACCGAGCACATTTTCTCCAGTTTGACTTGACCCATATCTTAAGGCTTCTTGAAAAAAAGCGTCAAAATAGCGATAGAAACGCAGTTACAAAAATGAGACGTAAGTGCCCAAAAAGCACCAAAATACCACGAAAATGTGCTCAGTTCAGGTGGGAGTTAAGAAGTTAAGAGCAGATGTTGAATGAGAAAAAAGCTGGATGTTTTTGTAGCCCCATGTCTCTAAAGTCCGTTAAAGCAGTGTGAGCTTATTCTGTTGAAAAAGCAGGGACTAGATCAGGGGTGCCCAAACTTTTTGTCTCCGAGGGCCAAAATGAAAAGTGCCTGTGGGTCGCGGGCCAAACACGGCAATGTCAAGCGTGAAACACATTTAACGGCAAATAATAATAGTTACTTTATTTAATTTTTCGGTATACATTTGTATTTGATTATATCTATGCACATAACATACTATATAAAACAAATGTTAACTATGGCAAAAGCCTAGTTTTAGTAGAACAAAATCAACAATTGTAGCAATATGTAAAATGTAAAAATCACCTGTTTTTACTTACATTGACTTTACCTCATTCATTTGTTAACTCAAAGAAAATGGCATATTAGATCATTTTGAAAGTGTCAGTTCAGCATCAATTATTTTATAAGTACATTTTTAACATGACCTATGTTGATGTCAACAAACTTTGCAATAAAACTTGGAAAACTGGGAAAGCTGATGCTACAACGCTCTGTGATAAACACCAAGACACCACAACAGTGTTTCCTTAACTTTGCGAAAGGAGTGAAACAGCGCCCCCGATTTGACGCTAGTGGCCAAAAAATGTACTGCATCCATATTTACCATTGAGAATGAATGAGTTGGTATTAACCATACAGCGCAAAAGTAGGTCATTCTTTGGCGGGCCAACAGAATTATTTCGGCGGGCCAAATTTGGCCCGCGGGCCCCACTTTGGCCACCCCTGGACTAGATCATTAATACATAAGATGAGTCCAGACGGATTCCCAATTAAAAGTTAAAATGGCCGACTTCTTGTGCGCCCTTGCCACGCCCACATCTTCGGAAATATCAAATACATGTAATATATTTTTGTGTTTGTTTGAATGTGTAGAATATACCTGCAACGTTTCATATAAATCGTACAAACTAAAATTTTCAAGGTATAGATAGGGGGCGCTATAGTGGTGAGCACCATGCAGTTATTGAGCTCTATGAATTCAGACCATAAGAGGCCTTATGTCAGCCAAATATGATCCAGATTAGATAGAGCGCATACCTGCGAGGGGTTGTCCAAGGTATGGGGAAAAAGCATGTTTTTTGTGGGGGCGCTATTTGAAAACCGGAGGTTCAATGTAAAAAAGCTGGCATCACTTTGTAGCCCCATGTCTCTAGAGTCTGTTAAACCATGTATGATTTGATTTAGCTGAAAAACCAGGGACGAGTTCGTTAAAACATAAGTTGAGTCCAGCCGTTTTTCCAATTGCAAGTCAAAATGGCCGACTCCCTGTGCGTCCGGGCGTGGCGCTCCAATGGAGTTTTTGGTTTGTCCTGATGTGCCCTTTCACTGTACCCAAGGATTTGGGCCTACGCCCAAAAACGCATGTTCTTTTTGAATGGGGGTCAACTTTGAGGGGGCGCTGTGGAGCCATTTTGTTTTGGGCGTGCGCATGTCGCCCACTGACATGCAATTTTCGCCGACTCTGATCACTGTGCCAATTTCTGCGTGTACTTTTGCACGGGAAGGCACTGAAAAACAGGATCATAGGGGGCGAATAATAATAATAATAATAATAATAATAATAATAACAAGAAACCGGGGGAGAACAAAAGTCCCTTACCAGGACTTTGTCCTGGCTCGGGCCTAATAATAATAATAACAAGAAACCGGGGGAGAACAAAAGTCCCTTACCAGGACTTTGTCCTGGCTCGGGCCTAATTACAGTAGTCCAAGCGACTGGTTATAAGGGCATGGACCACTGTTTCAAATTGGTTAGAGGGCAAGTAGCGCTTCACCTTCCCAAGAAGCCTAAGATAAAAAAAAGCCAGCTCTAACCACTGCGCTTAGCTGCTTTTCCAGCTTAAATGAGCTATCAATAAAACACTAAGAGCTTTGCCACAGGACTGAGACTGAGACTCAAGTGGCCCAAGGGCACTTTTGCAGAGACTGAGGTCGCCAAAAACAACAATCTCTGTTTTGTTCTCATTCAAATTTAGAAAATTAAAGGACATCCAATCCTTCACTTCTTGGAGACATTGATGCAAAAAGTTTGGTGAGTTGACATTGAGAGGAAGATACATTTGCACGTCATCTGCAAAGCAATGAAATTGGATGCCATATTTTTTAAATATGGAACCCAACGGCAGCAAATACAACGCAAAAAGAATTAGTCCTAGAATTGAGCCTTGTGGCACACCGCAGGTTAGGGGGGCCCTTTTTGAACTAAAAGAATCAACATTCACAATGAAAGACCGATCTGTCAAATATGATTTAAACCAATTGAGCACTGTACCTCGTAATCCCACACAAGACTCAAGACGAGAAATTAAAATCTTGTGGTCGACAGTGTCGAAGGCTGCAGTTAAATCTAACAGCACAAGAACAGCTGAGCTGCCGGAGTCTGTTATTAAAAGAAGATCGTTAAAAACTTTTAAAAGAGCTGTTTCAGTGCTGTGTAACGATTTAAATCCAGATTGGAATTTTTCACCAATATCAATCAATTGAAGGTGCAACTGTAACTGGGCATACACCACTTTCTCTAAAACTTTTGATAAAAATGGCAGCTTCGAGATAGGCCTATAGTTAGATAAAGCAGAAGGATCTAAGTTGCGATTTTTCAAAGTGGATGTACTACAGCTTGTTTAAAGGCAGTCGGCACACAGCCTGACATCAGAGAGACATTTATCAAATGTACAATGCAAGGTCCAACAGAATCAAAAGTAGCTTTTAGAAGTCCAGCTGGAATACAATCTAGGATTTTAAGCTGTCAACAATTTTAGACAGATCAGACAGAAGAACACAATCAAAATCACAAAAGATTGCAGAGCACACAAGTGTAACACTAGGATCTGTGGCTGGAATAGACAAAGTTGACCGCAAGTTTAAAATTTTGTCAGTAAAAAACGTACAGAAATCTTCACACAGAGATGCACACGGGACAATGCCAGTGGGTTCTAAAGGATTAATAATCCCATTCATAACCTTAAAAAGAACCTGGGGTTTGTGACTGTTGTTAGACACAATGTTAGACAGATGAGCTGAGCTTTTGCAGTCTTCACAGCACTCTGATATTTAGAAAGGCAATCTCTCAGAATGCCCAGGGAGACATGAAGATGGTCTTTTTTGTATTTTCTCTTAGCTTTACGACAGTCACGTCTAAACACTCACTAAAAACATGTACAATAGGTGAATCCTCCAGCCAGGTGATTCTGACCATCAGCCTGGCTCCACATCTGGAGACTGGTCCCCGGGCGCGCAACTGCCGTCTCCCACTGCTCCTTACGGGTCGTCCCAGCAGCATCGAAGGATGGGTTAAATGCGGAGGACACATTTCATTGAACTGTGTTGTATAATGACTCAAATAAAGCACCTTACCTTATTTTTATTTATTTATTTTAATTAGGACAGTGCACATTAATCAACACGTCAGCAGCAAGGCTCAATGTAATGTACCAGAATTAGCATTATAGCTAAATTACATTTGTTGTCCTAAAGCAGATAAAGAAACATTAACTGACAGAAGAGAAATACAGACATAGTACATCAGAACAAAGTATTGTTCATGTCCACCTTTCAGTCTTAGCCCAGTCCTTCACTGACAATGGTTACTGTAACTTTTTTTTGTCTAGCTAACAGAATACAATTGTGTATATAACTGAAAAACAACAACAAAGAAATATAGCCGCAAGCGGCGATTATCGGCCCTCGCCGACCGCCCTGCCTAAAGCAAGGGGGCGCTTCGCGCCCTTTTGTCTCCCTCAATCTAAAATGATGGTATTGCTACGGCCTTTATGTTTATTTTTAACTTTTTTCCCAAGGGTCTTAGTTTTAGGATTTTTGGAATGCGCTAACGCGCACTCCGCGCTCAATTTTGACATTATACAGAGAAAAATTAGTATGAATTTGTATCACACTATATCTGCAAACTGAAGCATATTTTTACATTTTACTTAGGGCTGCGGCTGCGCAGCAGAACATCCACAAAGGTTGTCCAAGTACTTTGGATAACCTTTGGTTCCTCACTTCTCGTTGAATTATGGAGTTTAACATTTTTCCATCAGAATAAAATGGGACGTTCTGGTCATCGCTACGGCAACACCGTGAAAAATATGGCATGGGTGTAATTGACTTTTCTGATCGGAACGACCAAATAGAATTTTGTGCCAAATTATTTTAATTTTCGTAAAACTAAAATTTGTAGGGGGCGCTATCGGGGGCCCCCTATAGGGGGCGCTATCGCGCCAAATTTGAATTTTGCCAAATGAAAGTGTTTAGGACTGTGACTTTAACAACTGATAACAAAATGAGCGAAATCGGACTTCATATGTGCGAATGGGAGCCATTTTTTGTTTGCGAAAAATCTCAAAATACTTCGTACAGTTTGCGGCTTCGCCGCATAAAAACTGTAAAACTTAGAAAAGTAATTTGGATAACTTTTAAAGTTCTACTTCTCAAGATTATTTTCCATCCAAAATTAGGTCGTTCCGATAAACGCTCTAGGAGGAGATAGATTTGTACAAAGTGAAAAATAAAGGCGGATTCCCGCTTCGCGGGCTTTCATCCAAAATGGCCGACACGCAATATGGCGGACGGCGTTGCCATAATAATATTTTTTGCTCAACTTGTCATGATGCACATCTGTACCGATTTTTATGATTCTACGACAAACTTCATTTTTGGCCAAGTCCTATCTCGCAATGTTAAAAAAAAGCTGAGGTGGCGCTGTCGCGCCACTATTTTGAAATTCAAAATTTGGAAATAGTCAAAAGTTGCGTCGGATCGGGTTTGAATTTTGGGCCAAAATCTGTGACTTTTCGGCGATGTTCACTGGGTGAAAATTGCGACGGTGCGAAAGAAAGAAAGAAAGAAAGAAAGAAAGAAAGAAAGAAAGAAAGAAAGAAAGAAAGAAAGAAAGAAAGAAAGAAAGAAAGAAAGAAAGAAAGAAAGAAAGAAGAGAAATATTCCCATACGAAAACAATGTTCCCGCTTTCGCGGGTACCATAAACTATATATTTTCGGAAAGCGCTCGCGCATTCCTACCTCATGGTAGAGGTCCTGGGTCACTGACGGGCACGAATATATACATTATATATGTATGTGCACGGGACGTGCACGATAAGAGGAGTGTGTTAGTGAGTGTTTGAGAGGAGGGGAGCGCTTCGCACTCGTTTTGTGCGTTTTGTTCGCGCTTTGGGGGAGTGCGCTCCGCTTCGCTCCGCGCACCGTCCAATTACAATGTTCGTTTTCTGATACATGTGCACGTGCACGGAACGTGGACGAGGAGAGGAGTGCGTTAGTGAGTGTTTGAGAGGAGGCGAGCGCTTCGCGCTCGTTTTGTGCGCTCCGCGCACTTTGGGGGAGTGCGCTCCGCGCACTCTATACGATTACAAGAGCCCCTTCGCCAGCCCTGATGGCGCTCGGGCCTAAATAGGATTTGAGGGTAAGAGTCGCCTCCAAGGTTTGACATCACACATTGCACTCATACTGCCAAGGAAATTGTAACCATTAACATTCACACAAATAAAGTAACTTCCATACATCAGAGTAAAAGAAAATGTATTCAGCATAACAAACTGTAACATAACACACAAACAAAAACAATGAAAATTAAAGCCGCAAGCGGCATCGAACGGCCCTCGCGGGCCGTGCCTCCTTTAGCGCCTACATTGCCGCGCCATGACCCTACCGAGGGCGCTAATGTGGCCACACTACATTTTATTGCCCTGATGTGCCATAAATCTTTGTCAGTAAACATGCAAACTACATTTTTAGCCTCTCCATGTGAATAATGGCTCGAACCTGCAGAGGGCGCTAGCGCGCCCCAAATATTTTTTATTTCACAAGCAGCATCGGACGGCCCCAACGGGCCGTACTTCCATGACCACTGTCCACAAGCACATTACAGAGGGCGGTAACGCACTGTAATTGTGTATAATGTGAGATTTATGTGTCAGTCCCATTAGGATAACATGGGGGGCCTCGGTCGTCTCCATGGCAACACCGTACAAAATACGGTATGGGTCTCATTGGCTTTTTTGATCGGGATGCCATCAACTATTTTTGTGCCGAATTTTATCTATTACCGAGAAACTAATTTTTTTCCGATAATGCATTTTTTGTTCTCAGCCTAGAGGGGGCGCTATCGCGCCCAATGTCACTTTTTCACATTTGTTGTGTCCGGAGGTGAAAGGTCAATAAAATTTATATTTCCGATTTTTAATCGGAGTTTGTTTGTGCGAATGGGAGCATTTTGTTGTTTACGATAAGTCGCAAAATTCTTCGTAAAGATTGCAGCTTCGCCGCACACAAACCGTAAAACTTAGCCAAAAAATGTGAATAACGTTTGTGTGGGCCCTGTAAACAAACTGTTTACAGTCACTGTTTTACAGTCACTGTTTTACACAGTGAGTTTACGGTTGATATGGGGACAGCGCTTCGCGCTGTTTTCGTGCGCACCTAGGTACAGTGCGCTTTGCGCACTGCGTTGCGTTTACCCATTAATTTTCCTGCAATAACAAGTATAAAGGGCCCACACCAGAGGTGTGGTCAGTCACTGTTTGAGACGGTGAGGTTACGTTTGACTGGGGGACAGCGCTTCGCGCTGTTTTCGTGCGCTCCGCGCACTTAGTTACAGTGCGCTCTGCGCACAGCGTTCGTTAAAATGCGATGTCAGCGAAAACGCTGACACTGCATTTTCCAGACTTCCTGTCAAAATGGCGGTTTGTCAGGGGGCGTGGCCACAATAATATTTTTTGTTTGTCGTCACATGACGAATGTCTGTACCGAATCCCGTCGCTCTACGACAAAGTTGACGTTGGCCCCTCCTCCATAGGCGCAATGTATTTTCACTTTTGTAGGTGGCGCTGTCGCGCCATTTTTTATTTCCCCAATACGAAACACACATTTAAATTAATTTTTCACCGGACCTGAATTTTGGGCAAAGTTTGGTGAGTTTTCGACTATGTTCAGGGGGTCAAAATCCTGCTCAAAGAGCAGAAGAAGAAGAAAGAAGAAGAAGAAGAAGAAGAAGAATAAAGAAGAATAATAATATTTTTTGCAAAAACAATATCGTCGCTTTCGCGACGACAACATATTATACATTTTTGGAAAGCGAGCGCGAGGCGCTCGTCATCCACTTCCGTATGACAGTTGGCCATATACCCACATTCATTTAACAATGAACCCTTCTGGGCCCCAGAAGGGTTAGCACCGGCTCCGCTTGCACGGGCGCCATCTCCCTGCCTCACACGGCCCGCCATCTCCCTGCTTTGCACAGCCCACGGACTCCTGTTTCCATGTTCGCTAAGTAAATGATGAATGATTTCATTCAGTTCACTCAAACCGCACAAAAGTCGGGTAAATCGTAGCGCATTCGCATTATTCAACACTCATCGAATAGTTAATCGTAACCAACCACAACAACGTTGTGGTTTTCTCAACGGCGGGTGCACCACCGGCTCACTCGTTACATAGTTAATGGGCAGTTTGCCCCACAAATCACGGCGACATTTCGACAAGTCCTGTCGCTCCTCTACCTGAATTCTAACATGGGCGATCTTTCGCATGGTTTCATGTCGTTGCGATTGCTAAGGCTTTCGTCACGTGACTGCTGGTCGGTTTATTTCTGCTCCGTGTAACCTTCACTATCGGGCACGTCACAACCACAGTCGGATGGAGCCGGGCCTCCTGGTAATGGCTTGTCAATATTCCACGCCGTGGATAACTTATCGGAGGCGCTGTCTCCCCAACCATCCGAAATAATGGTTTCGAATGTTGAGGTGCGATGCCTATCACGTACTAATTGCATGTTGGCGCTTGTAGATGCTCCATGCTTGATCTCAGGTTTTTTTTGGTTCTCTGAATAAGTATTTCAAATATTCAATTATCAGACAGCTGCACGCCGTCTCCCTGCTGCACCCGGACCACTGTCGCCCTGCCTCGCACGCCCGGCGGTCGCCCTGCTTCGCACGCCCGGCTGTCGCCCTGCTTCGCACGCCCGGCTGTCGCCCTGTCTCGCACGCCCGGCTGTCGCCCTGCCTCGCACATCCGGCAGTTGTTTTGTTTTCGGTTTCCGGACGCGCTCCGCCCTCTTTGGGGGGTTTCCATCAGGGCAAACCTCTTCAAAATCTATACGCCTTTCACGCGTAGATCACAAATTTCAATTACAGCTCGTCCTACTCCCGGCCATATCATGCTATCGCCGATGCTCTGTCACGTCTTAAGAGTGCTCATCTCAATAGTCTCTTGCACAGATCGCGGCACTACATGCTCCCTCATCTTAAACTCTGCATCCGACGTAAACTGCTGTCTGTAGGGGCACCTCTGGAAGTGGAAACAATTGCCGCTTTATGCGATAACATCGCCGTAGTCAACGTCATTAACAAAGGTCGTTCCTCCTCAAAACCGTTGATGCTTTCATGCGCCGAATCACATGGCAAGCGGTCCAAAAATAACTTCATCATCACAGCATGTCACATTCCCGGTCACTCTAACACCATCGCCGATGCTCTGTCTCGTCTTAAGTTTCAGGCCTTCCGTCAACTCTGTCCCTCAGCCGACACCCTGCCTACACCAGTCCCTTCGACAGCCGAGTTATCCCTGAACTAATTATCCCTTCCGAGCCATGATGGAATTTGCCAAAACGTTCCAAGCGCTGCTCGCCATGGCCAGCCTTGTTCCTGACCCGGAAGGTCTCCCCATGTCAGCAGCCTGGTTCCAAAAATACCTCAAAGTGTCGCTCCTCCTCTGCAATCTGTCCCCTCAACATTCTGCACACTCATTCAGAATAGGGGCCGCTACCACAGCAGCCGCCCAAGGCCTCCCTTCAGCTACCTCACAACAGCTGGGGCGGTGGTCCTCCTCCGCCTACGCATCTTTCATCCGACCCGATCAGAATACCATTCTTTTCAGCTCAACGCTCCTTTCACGCGTAAGTAATTTCTCGCACAAATTACTGGTGGTGGTCAATCCCGATATCTCACGCTTCAGTTCGTTTTCAGCGCTCATCAGGCAGGGCCCCGCTGCCCCGTCTCTGCCTCCCTCTTCGGAGGGCCCGCTGTCTCTATCCCTGCGCTCTCGTCGAGGGCCCCGCTGCTTTCTATCTCATGCTGCTGTCCCTGTCTATGCCGCCCTCGCCGGAGGGCACCACGGCACAATCAATGCCGCCCTCGCCGGAGGGCACCACGGCACAATCAATGCCGCCCTCGCCGGAGGGACTTTCCTGCTCCCTCGCCGGAGGGACTTTCCTGCTCCCTCGCCGGAGGGACTTTCCTGCTCCCTCGCCGGAGGGAATTTTCTGCTCCAATCTCAATTGAGCCCCAATCTCAATTAAGTTCAATAAAACTTTCTAACGCAACACGTCTCTGTGAGTCTTTTCAGGTTGAAATGTACTTAACCATTTGCAAAGATGTACTGAGACATTGAGACATGGACTTAGGTAAATGCAATTTGATGAAATTAATGAGAAATTCAATTCTGTTATGAACAATTGCCAAGTGGTTTGGAGACTTGTCCATGTTGTTTTGAGAATGTAATTTCTGTTTCAAGAAATGTCCCTGTGTACGATAGGACTGAGGTCTTAAATAGCTTTAACAAGCACTTTGTAGCTTCTGGTTCTTTGTTTGACTCCTCAGGAGCAGCCCCTGTGACTCCCTGCACAGAACCTCCAATATCTTCTGGAGAGCGTTTTAATTTTGTTCCTTTTACTGTGCAGGAAGTGCATAAAGCTCTCAAAGCACTAGACCCCCCTACTTCTTGAAAATAGCAGCTGATTATGTAGCACAGCCTCTTACGGTCCTTTTTAATCTTTCAATCCAAAACAAAGAAATCCCACTTGTTTGGAAGTCTGCTTTTGTTACCCCTTTATTAAAAGGATGTGACCCAGCTGTTTTAAGTAATTACAGGCCAATATCAAATTTGTGTGTATTGTCAAAAGTTCTTAAATCTCTTGTTTGTGATCAACTCAAAGAGTTCCTGCACTCTAACGAACTTCTCTCTAAATTGCAGTCCGGCTTCAGGAAAAAGCACAGCACCATCACGGCTGCTACAAAAGTGATAAATGACATACTTGTTGCTCTTGATAAAAAGCAATATTGTGCTTCCCTTTTTATTGATCTGTCAAAGGCTTTTGACACTGTGGATCATGCTATTTTAAAGCATAGGCTTCTTTGTTTGGGACTGTCTATTCATGTTGTTTCTTGGTTTCTCCCAAATTATTTGAGTCACAGGACCCAGTGTATTAAATGTGACGGTCTGTGTTCTGAATTTTGAATGTCCACAAGGGGGTGCCACAGGGTTCAATATTAGGACCCCTTCTGTTCATCATGTATATTAATGAATTAGAACAAAATGTGTCTGACACTGCATTTTTACGCTGATGACACAATAATTTACTGTTTTGGATTGAACCCTGTTAAAACTGTAGAACAGAGGTCACTAAACGGCGGACCTCGGTCCGGATCCGGACCCATGCGCCAGCCATTCCGGACCTGAACCTTGGATACGAACTTCCGACCCGACCGTGAATTCCCTCAGACGCGCTGCTGCGTCTGCACTCTCTCTCACTCACTCTCTCTCCCTCCCTCCCTCTCCCTCCCTGGACTAAACCTGGACTAAACAGGGCTCAGTGTATTGAACGGAGCAAAGAAACACATCACTGTCATATAATATGTGCACATTGTGTATAATAGGCTACAGTAGCCTATGCACTCTGCTATTTAGGAGCCAACACTTATTTTTAGAGCAAAAAAACAATATCAAGATTCAATTGATTGCATTATTTTAAATCACAGAAATAGATTTTAAAAAGGCTTTAAAATCCTGATATAACCGTGAATTAACCCTGTATGTTCCGGACCTTTGCTTGACCATTTTTTTTCATTTCGGACCTTGGTGAAATTTAATTCGTGACCCCTGCTGTAGAATCTCTGCAGAAAGCTTTTGATGTGGTCCAGCACACACTTCTGCAGCTAAAACTGGTCCTCAACGCTGAAAAGACCAAACTAATGTTGTTTTCAAACACTAAGAAGGTTCCTCAAACGATCCCCTTAGTGTCCACTCTTGAGGGAAATGTCATAGAGGTGGTTCACACTTACAAATACCTCGGTATTTTGCTTGATGACTCCCTGACTTTCAAGCCCCACATAGACAATCTTGTGAAAAAACTTAAACTCAAATTGGGCTTAGTCCGATTAGGTTGGGCTTTTTCTTTCGAAATAAATTTTGTTTTTCTTTTAAGGCAAAAAAGCGGCTTGTCACGGTAACATTTGTATCTATTTTAGACTATGGAGACCTGTTGTACATGAATGCGTCTGCTCAATGTCTATACAAAATTGACACTGTATATCAGGCTTCTCTGAGGCTCATTACTAACTGTAGGGCCTTGACCCATCATTGTGAGCTCTATTCTCGAGTGGGATGGCCTTCTTTGTCCTCCAGGAGGCTGGTCACTTACATACTTGTACTTACTTACTTATACTTTTATTTATGAAGCCATGCTTTGTCTACTGCCCTCTTACATCTGTAACCTAATCTCACGGAGGAGCGCTGGCTCTTACAGTTTGCGTTCAAATGATCATTTGTTGCTCACTGTTCCATTTGCCCGTTCAGAACTGGGAAAAGGGGCATTTGTTCACTCTGCTCCTTCTACATGGAACACGTTGCAAAAAGACTGGAAAATAACAGATCTTATTCCATTGAACGAATTTAAGTCCAGAGTGAGAGCACTTGAGTCGACCTCTTGTAAATGGTTTTTATAATGAGTAATGTGTATGTAATTCTGTAACTGTATCTTTTGCTGCCTCTTGGCCAGGACTCCCTTGAAAAAGAGGTTTTTAATCTCAGTGGGAGTTTCCTGGTTAAATAAAGGTTAAAAAAAAATAATAATTGCCTATGGAAATCGCAAAACTTGGTTAGGAAAGGGTTAGGCCCGTTGTTGTAACGAACTGCTGTGATCTGGAGCTGCTGCAGTTGGTCAGGACTGGGTCCAGCAGCACTATGTGACAACCTGAACATCCTGAACGACCAGCTTAATCCATCCATGGAATCCTGTGGTGAATTGTCCACCACAGGGTCCAGGTCTGAACTGAATTGAGAATCTTTGGGCTGTGCTGGGGAAGGCTTTACGCAGTGGTCGCACTCTCCATCATCAGTATGAGATCTTGGTGAAAAATGAATGTAACACTGGTTCTTTAGACGTCGCAGAAGCTTATTGAAACAAGCCACAGAGAGTGTACTGTAACCAATCTAAAGGCGGAACCACCAAATACTCAAGCAGGACCTTTGTGTTTGTTACTGCTTTGTAAGGGAATTGTAAAATTAGAACTAGATTACAAAATACAGCACATTATTGACCAGATATTAGTCTATAAAATGTGGTGTGTCAGCCCTGACTCCTGCTGACATTGTGCTGTCTCCATGTGCTCACCAGCATGACGCCTGTGCTAGGGATGCAACGATTCACTTTTGTCACGATTCGATATGTATTTCGATATGAAGGTCACAATTTCGATACATTTAATTCGCTGAAAAAGAAGTTCTATTTCTTTTTCAAATAATATTATGCCGACAAACAAAGATTCCTCAAAGCTGAATTACACTATCTGCTGTATAGTATCAAAATAGGTTGTAATGCAAAATATTAAAACGCTAAGCTCTTTAGACATTTTGACCTGTGTTTGAGCTGCTTACATTCTTATTTTCTTTTAGAAATTACATCATTACACAGTAATGGAAGCTCAAAATGAGTCGGCTGAAGCAAGAAAGCTCATGTGCGCTGTCTCCATATTCAATAGTCATTAGTCTTATACTCGACTCGTGCATTTCATAGTAACACATGCAGCTGCTTTCCCCATAAGGAGCTCTCCTACCAACATGTCAGCATCTCACATACAATAACATTACTCTGACATTTGATTCCTCCTGAGTTCAAAGTGAGTTCAGGTGTTCAAAACAATATTTTTATGCAATCTATTGTTTCCATAAGCCACAAAAGCTGTCACTCGCAACCACAGACTTCAGCGCTTTGACAACAAATGTTCCAACAGCACCAGTGATTTTCTTATGTTTAGATATTTTGACCTTGTTTGTCCTGCTCGCTGACAGTTGTCCGAGGCATGACGCCGTAGATGGAGCTCATGTGTGTTGACACCATTATATTCCCCTGGTCATTATAATCGATAGCAAAATCCTACCGCAGCTGATCTGTGCATTCTCTCATTGTTGCTCACTGAAATTACCGCTCAGTGAGAGGGCACAAGGGAAACAGGCACAATCTACAATAGTTATTCGATTCATACTGAACATATTTGCGTATTGAATCGAAGAGGACGTATCGAATGATTTGATATAATATCAGGAATCATTGCATCCCTATAGTCTGGTGCTGAGTATATGCTCAGTGTATGATACTTATGCAGAAAGCAGTCAGAGTCAGAGCTTATGTGGCATTAGGCTGAAGCCTCTGTGATATACTCGTGACTCCTGGGCCATAGATCTGCATGGACATGAAGGGTTTTAGCATTTTTAGATTTAAGTGACTTATCTTTTTGACCGCAGTTTGTAGCGCCAGTCCTTCTGTCTACAAAACTGGTAGACTTTTTTACTGGTCTGACAGTCTCTCAGCAGGAGTGACAGAGCGTCAAATGTAAGAAGTTAACTACAAAAAACATGAAAATCAAAGGGTCATGTTATGTATTATATTTTTAGTACACAAAGGAGGAGGAAAGATTTTTATTTATTTTTTAAAGTATTGTAATTACATTTAACGATGACACCTAAAAGTTAAATGTTTTTACACGTTTCCTTGGGCTTCAACCAGAAAGTGTCTCACTTTACTTTATTATGCAAAATAGCTTGTTTTCAGTTTGTAACCATGTTATCAGTAGATCTGTAAAAGCTTTAATCACATATGTTTTGTGTCTGGAGCGCACAAAACAGAGCACTTCACATATACTTCATATTGTAAGCAGTTGGGCTTTTCACATAGATTCATGAAATAGTTTTATCTTAATGAAATGTGAAACACTTAAACTACAGAGTACTGTTGACAGCTCAAAAACCTTTGTCTATGATGTAACACTCCTTTAAGACTGAGAGCTCACACAAACATATATTCAAAGACTCAATTGGGAGAGTTGGTGCAGACTTTGAGTAAATGGACTCGGACACAGGGAGGAAGTCTACTTCTGCTGCTGATGGTAATGACTTTACTTTTGGAACGGTAAATTCAAGTGAAGAGCTGAGGAGAGAGAAAAGGAAGGTTTTTCTCTAAATAACTGTCCTCACTTATGTCTCTGACCACAGCCATGCAGCAGGAGTTGGACAATGTCCCCGACGAGCAGCCCCCCAGCACAGGAGGAGGAGGGGTCAAAGACATCGATCTGCTGTTTCTGCGAGGCATCATGGAGAGCCCCACGGTGAGTAACACAAGATAAAACCAGGCCTGGGAGATAAATCCGTCCCTTCAGCAGATCCTCTGGCCCTCCACAGAGCCAACATGGAAGTAGGCTCTACGTGGTGAGATACACGGGCCGGTTTAAATAAGGAAACTCCCGCGCCGAAATGATGTCCCAGCACGTCCCGTTATAAAGTGTACATCAGGTGCACAAAATAATGTTTTCAAGCCACTATTATTTTATATGCCCACAGAAATGTTCAGTGTACCAAGTGCACACATGTAAACTAGCCATAATTACCAAAATTCTCAGAGACACCCATCAATAATACCATTTATGTTACTGATGACCATCACCTGCCAGAGCGTGCTCAAATGAAAACATGGCAAACGGAGTTAGCTGGTTAAAGTAGCAAAACAGGAGGTTTATCTTTGGACGGACTGAAGCACGAGGACCATTAGCGTCGTGTTTTTGGAGTTTACTCAGATTATCACTTGCAGAGGCAGGACTCCTCACAGCAGTGGACAGTGATTATCTGTCTCCATCCTGTCAAATATTAATAATGCATTAGTTATATAGCACTTTTTCAGGTGCTAAAAGTAATTAGACAATTTTGTGCATTATTCATTCATTCCATACTCTGGTGGTATGCTATGAATATAAAAAGGTCAGTTTCGCATATGAACAGTGCGGTATTACTTTGGTCACACGTGTTGAGCTCCCTGCTGACTGCTTCCACACTAAGCCTCTGTGTTAATCCCAGAGCCAGGAGCCACTGGACGAGGTGCGGCTGGAGGCAGTGCAGGACAACAACGTGGAGCTGGTCAGCGAGATCCTGGGAGACATCAAACAACTGAAGAGTAAGGACCAGAGTGCAGCCGAACTGACGCGTATCCTGCAGGAGCCGCACTTCCAGGTACAACCACTACTACTATTACTACTATTACTACTACTACTCAGTCCATCAGCCATGTTGTTTTGTCCCGCCTAAATCAACAGCAGTCGCCTCACGGCTTAAACAACTGAAAGCACAAACCTTTCCATGCAGGATCACCAGAATGCTAACATCTCTGTTCAAAATGTTTAAAGTCTTGTAAATGTTCCATGTGTTAGCCTAGAATAGTCCACCCCAATGAAAGTCTGGATTTACCCTGTACCAAACACCAGCTCTGGGGTCACCTTTGTGTCATATTTTGAAAGACTTATCCCATATGTATGCAGAAATGTGCTCATACTGGTTCATAAAAGCTCGTACAATTCCTCCTGAGTGTCTTGGACATGTACAACATTTAGTACAGACAGGCTCAACTAGTAAGATGGACTATTGAAGGAGTTACATTGTCTCTATTTAGGGCCATACCGCCTTTGCTCTGCCCGATCCCGCCTGGATGGTACTTGGATGGGAAACCGTTTGGGAACACCAGGACGCCTGCAGAGTAGGGCTGGGTTTAAGTAATCGATTAATCGATTTGAATTGATTTTCCTTTGAATAGGCCGATATTGATTCAAAAATCCCTAAAATCGATTTTCAATTTCATTTCAATCGACAATAACTTCGGAACTAAATGAGACTTACTTTTTCTGCACCGCATTCTGCGCTTTCAACTCTTCATATACAATGCTAGCTCTAGTCCTCCGGGGAGCAAAGTTACAGGGTAGCAACTAGAAACTCAAATGATTATGCAAATTGTATTTCAGTGTCATAAAGGTAAAAAGAAAAATAATAATGTTCAGATCAAAAACATTAATCTGATGTTTCTGCCAGACAAATACATCAGATAAGAGAACAGCTGCTACAAAGCAGCAAACAGGTATTTGAAGCTGCTGGAGTCTCCCGCACATCAAGGTGTAGGAGCCTCCAGAGGCTGCAGTTGTGCATAAACCTTCTATCCGGCCTCCCCTAAACTGTTCATTGAAGCTGACGAGCAGAAACGGCTGCAGTGGCTCAGAAATACATGAAGACTCATTTTCAAACAGTCTTGTTCACTGATGAGTGCTGTGTAACCCTGGATGGTCAGATGGATGGAGTAGTGGATGGTTGGTGAATGGCCACCATGTCCCAACAAGGCTATGACGTCAGCAAGAAGGGGGCGGAGTCATGTTTTGGGCCAGAATCATGGGGAGAGAGCTGGTCGGCACCTTTAGGATCCCTGAAGGTGTGAAAATGACCTCTGAATAATATGTGGAGTTTCGACTGACCACTTTCTTCTATGGTACAAAAGAAGAGCCGTGCTAACAAAATCATCTTCATGACAACGCACCATGTCATACTGTAAAGAATACCTCTGCATCATTGGCTGCTATGGGCATAAAAGGAGAGAAACTCATGATGTGGACCCCCTCCTCCCCTGACCTAAACCTTGTTGAGAACCTTTGGAGCCTCAGGCAAAACATCTATGAGGGTGGGAGGCAGTTTTCATCCAAACAGCAGCTCTGGGAGGCTATTCTGACATCCTGCAAAGAAATCCAAGCAGAAACTCTCCAAAAACTTACAAGTTTAATGGATTTAAGAATGTTGAAGCTGCTCAAATAAGGGTCCTTTGTTCAAATGTAAATTTACCTGTTAAGATGTTTTTGATTGAAATTGCTTTTGATTTCAGTAAATATGACCTCCTAATGCTGCAAATTCAACAAATGATCATTTTCAGTTATTTACAACCTATAAATTGTATTGAAACGCTGCTGTGCATAATCATTTGGAGCAGTACATTTCAAGTTGTTTATTGAAATATTAATTTTTGAATAAAATACTGGGAGGTTTTTCAACCACATTCATATGATCCTCTAACAGTTAAAGGCTTGAAATTATGCTGACTGTCATTTGAGTTGACAATTTAGAAAATATCATTTGCATAATAATTTGGAATGCAGTGTACTGCACTCTGCAAAGCAATATTGGCTGAACTCTCCTCCTCTCCAGCAGACTGAAATATAACACTGGGTTACGAAAAAAAAATACTTTTTGTGAGATTTAAAATAGTTTAAAAAATGTTTGCAATGCCAAATCTGAAAATGATGTCAATTTTTCTGTCTCAGGTCAGGTTTTTGTGCTAAGTGTATTTTCCAATCTCTGTATTCCATGTGTCCCATGATTTTGACTTTCTGTAGTTCTATTCAAACCAACCCTAAAGGCCAGCACACACCAGAACGCAGCATGCCGCGGCACATCATCTGACCATGTGGGAATCAACACACGCGTCACTTCCAAGGCTTTTTTTCAAACCGTGCGGCACTTTAAAAATGTGATCTATCACTTAATCAAACATAAAATAAGACACAGATGTCCTTGCAGAGAGGGAGAGCAAACGTAGCTCTTTTTTTAGGTTAATAGCGAGTTGGCGACAGACAGGACTTAATCATGCTCCACCTGAAGCATGAGCCTTTGTCTCCACTGCTCCTCTCGTCCCTGCAAAGTTTATAGCAGATTACCTGTCTGTCACAGGCCAGAGAATCGTCTGTGCCTCTGCAGAAGGTTAAAAGCACGTGATTTCCTCCACGGCACCACGTCTGAATTCAGTAGATCCGAATCAAGGCACGGGGTGGAGCGTTGCCGCGCGTCACTGTAACCTCAATAGAAAATAATGGAGGTGGATCTTTTGCCACGGGTCAAAGCGTCTTGAGGCTGCTTTAAACGAAATTTTTTGGTCATATGTTGTGACATTTCTAAGAACCAAACTTACGTATCAAATAGTAAAAGTGCCTGTACGGTATATTGCTTTCATAATTTATTTGTAAGCACAGCTGCTTTCATACATGCAAATGATGTTCCAGCCCCAGTCTCCCCTAAACTGTGGACAGACAGGCCACGGAGACATTATAAAGAGAATACCTATCGGGGGAAAAATGGACCTGATTGAGCAAAACCAATGTGATTTTAGATCAGAATTGTCCTGAATCAGCTCACAAAACGTAGACACACAATTTGTTGTAAACCAGTGAATGAGTTAAACTTAAATGTCCGAAAATGCACAATAGGACCCAAGACCGCAGAGGCCACGATGACCCAAGTGCAGGCCAGTTGTGACAGTCAAATTGCAATTCATTTGTGATCGTTCTTGCAGCTGTGATTGCAACTCGTATATATACAAAATGCTGCTGCTCGAGTCCTGAGCAGAACCAGGAAATACGACCATATTAATCCAGTGCTCCGGTCTCCTCACTCGGTTCCTGTCACCGAGAATAGACTTTAAAATAGCTCTGCTTGTGTACAAGTCTCTTCATGGTCGGGTACCAAAGTATATAGCTGACCTGTTACAGCCGTATGAACCACCTCGGGCCCTGAGATCCCTCAGGGAGGGGTCTCCTTGC
Organism: Neogobius melanostomus; assembly: GCA_007210695.1. Lineage (NCBI taxonomy): Eukaryota > Metazoa > Chordata > Actinopteri > Gobiiformes > Gobiidae > Neogobius > Neogobius melanostomus. Next base: position 19,982 of record VHKM01001227.1, on the reverse strand, counting down.
GACTAAACACGGTGAGGCTACAGTTCAGTTTCATGCAGCAAAGGTCTGGAACAGCCTCAGTGAGGACGTGAGAGAGGCCTCGACTCTGACTATGTTTAATAAGTCCAGGCTGAAAGCATGCTTATTTACTGCTGCCTATGACAATTGAACGCATTTAACGAATAATAATATAGCAACTTCACAACTTCCCATGTCTGCCCGGAGTCCGTACTGAGCCTTTTCCTCTGGGAGTTGTTTGTAGAACAGCGTACGTGACAGGATTTACAGAGCCGGCCAATAGGAGAGTCAGAGAGGCATGAGGACCAATCACAAGGCCCCGTGCTATAAGCCGCTAATACCTGGCTGACCTACTGAGCCGGAGCACAGGGAGGGGGACGCTCACCCGGGGAGGGGACGCTCACCCGGGGGCTTCTCAAACAGCAGGGCGCGAGCACGAATTGACCTCTTTAACATCTGTTTTGGGCCATTTTTAAGTCCTTTTCTGGGAAAGTACTGGTTAGTTTGAGTTGTTTGTAATTCATGGTTTAGTCCTGGCTTAGTTCTGGTTTAGCCGTGGTTTAGACCTGGTTTAGTCGTAGTTTAGTCCTGATTTAGTCCTGGTTTAGTCCTAGTTTAGCCCTGACAGCCCACCACTGTAAATAAATGAATTTTAGGTGTTACTGTAACGACACATGCGAATGCATTAGCAGCAGAGATAAAGTTAGCATTTGATCTGTTATACAAAACAACATGCCTTAGAAAAGTTTGATGACGTCATTGATCCATGGGACAAAGGGGAAGATGTCTCATAAACATTCCAAGACATTCCAAGACTTTTAACTTTGTGGAGACTCCACCCCACGCCTCTGCTTTAGAGACGAGGAGCGTCTCAGGAGCGAGAGTGTCCGAGCGAGGGAGTCTAGTGTAGCAGGCTGCAGAGCAAGGACGAGCCAAGTCCTGAATAAACTTTCTATATACATCTGTTTTGTCCAAAGTTGGGCATGAAGAACTAATAAACTGCTGAATTAATGAATGAGACGAGCTGTGTCAGAATCAGAATCAGAATAGTTTTTATTGCCAATGTTTGAGAACAGGTTCACAAACTAGGAATTTTTCTTGGTGCAGACGTGCAACATAAAACATATAACACAGAATGTAGATAAAAAATAGTCTATACAACTGTAAACTATAAGGCTATATGGGGCATGCATAAAGAATATTTAAATAAATAAGATAACAAATAAAAAGTAGAATATGGTAAGATGACAACAATTTGACATAGAACAACAGTGGGATTATATTTACAGATGTGTAGGTATATAAAGTGATGAAGTAATAGCAGCGGGCAGATTACATCCATCAGTCTGTAACTAAGCTATTGGGTCTTGTTTTTGTTAATGAGTCTGATCGCTGAGGGGAAAAAACTGTTGGCTGGATTTATGGGTCTGGATAGACCGTAGCCTCCTGCCTGAGGAGAGAGGGGTGAATAGTCCGTGTCCAGGTTGAAAAGGGTCAGCTGTGATCCGACCCACACGCCTCCGGGTCCTGAAGGTGAACAGGTCCTCGAGAGATGGGAGCTTACAGCCAATCACCCTCTCAGCACCACGCACAATGCACTGCAGTTGCTTTCTGTCCCGGTCTGTAGCGCCGGGGTACCACACGGTGATGGAGCAGGTGAGGATGGACTCGATGATGGCCGTGTAGAACTGCACCAGCATCTTGGTCAGCAGCTGTAGTTTCCTCAGCTGCCGCAGTAAGAACATCCTCTGCTGGGCCTTCTTGATGAGGGAGCTAATGGTTGGCTCCCATTTGAGGGAGGAAGTCAATGATGGAAATCCGTTGCCCAGGAAACGGAAGGAGTCCACGATGGAGATGGGGGTGGGAGAGTCGGTCAGGGCGAGGGGGGACGGTGGGGCTGTGTCTTTCCTGAAGTCCACGATCATCTCCACTGTCTTCTGGGCGTTCAGCTCCAGGTTGTTGTAGCTGCACCAGGACGCCAGCCGGTCCACTTCTCTCCTGTAGGCGGACTCATCACTGTCCGAGATGAAGGTGGTGTCGTCCGCAAACTTGATCAGTTTAACGAACTGGTGACTGGATGTGCAGCAGTTTGTGTACAGCGAGAAGAGCCAGGGGGAAAGTACACAGCCCTAAGGAGTTCCAGTGTTTGTAGTCCGAGTATCCGAGACGATCTTCCCCAGCCGCTCGTGCTGTCTCCGGTCCGTCAGGAAGTCAGTGATCCACCTGCAGAGGGTGTCGGGCTGAGCTGGTAGAGCTTGTCTCGTAGCAGTCCAGGGAGGATGGTGTTGAAGGGAGAGCTGATGTCCACAAACAGGATCCTGGCGTAGGTTCCTGAGGAGTCCAGGTGCTCCAGGATGAAGTGGGGGACCAGACTGACTGCGTCGTCCACAGACCTGTTGGCTCTGTAGGCGAACTGCAGCGGGTCCGGGAGGTGTGGCAGGACCAAGCGCTCAAAAGACTTCATGACCACATACGTCAGCGCCACTGGCCTGTAGTCATTATGTCCTGTGATCCGTTGTTTCCAAGGAACAGGACGACGGTGGATGATTTAAAGCAGGACGGTACATGGCATGACTCCAGGGAAGTGTTGAAAATGTCTGTGAAGACGGGAGCCAGCTGATGTGTCACAGGGCGGAGGGGGAGACGCCATCCGGCCCGGGGGCCTTCCGCGGGTTCAGCTCAGCTTCAGGAACTGCTGACGCACTTCCTCCTCACTGATGGAGAGAGCAGGGGGGAGGGGTCTGTTGTGGCCTTTGATAAAGTGCTGGGGTCGTTGATGGTGGGGGAGTAGTGTGTATTCAGACCCTGGCGAGGGACAGGTTGTTCAGAACCCGGGGGGCCTTGGGCTTGTAGTTAGTGATGGCCCTAAGCCCCCGCCACACTGCTCCAGAGTCGTTAGAGGAGAATTGTTGTTGAAGACAAAGCAGTACTTTACCTGACCTCCCTCCTGCGCGAGGCCTCTTTCTCCTCCTGTAGCTGTCAGAGTTTGGGTGTGAACCAGTTGCTGGACCGAACCGGAAATCCCTTCTTGGCTTGTGGCGTTCTCGTTACCTGCATTCTGACGTTATATTATAACAGTCAATCTTATACCAGTATTGCTTTGGGAAGGCGACAATGGTACAAATACTACACTTTCCAAAAAACAAATACTGAATGGATTTTAGGTTTGTTGTTTTGAGATTTGGCCGTGATTGGATTGGCTAAAACAAAGTGCGATTGATTCAATTAGAAGTAAATGTGTGCCAAAAGTTCGTTCACCCTTGCTATTTGTGCTGTGCGATCCCAGATTGAGATCGGTGCAAATGTAATATCAGTTTGGCATTTGTCCAGCATTTTCGCTGGAAAATAAATGATTTAGCAAAGTATCAAACAAATGTATTGCCTTATTTCTAGTTTGAAAAGTGGACATATTTGAAAAATATTTTTTTTGTGTGTGTCACAGTCCCTCCTGGAAGCTCATGACATGGTGGCCTCCAAGTGTTATGAAGTCCCGCCTCCGGCTGAAATGACCAATGAGGCGGCAGTGAACAGCGCCCTGATGCAGGCGGACGCGGTCAGAATGATCGGCATCAGGAAAAAGGCCGGAGAGCCTCTGGTGAGAACTAATGATCATTGGATCGCTATGTTTACATGGTTTACACGGAGGAAGCGAAGACCCTCCAAACCAAGTGGACTACTTTTACAATATACTGAAGGAGGACAAGACTAATCCCACTATCGGGAAAAAAATGGGTATAGGGCCTTTAACTAATATGGAGAGCTACAGGATTTGGTGCCAGTGCTTCCACACGCTCGTAGCACAAGCCTGATTCCCAGTATGTCAGCTGCACGTAGATTGAGACTAGAATGTCCCAAAATTTGAAATGTTCCAGTCAGCATCTTTGTGCATGGATACTAGAGTTCGATCGATATGGGTTTTCTTAGGCCGGTGCTGCTTTTCTTTTTTCTTTTTTCTTTATGTCTGGTATATATACATGTAAAAACATAAATACTTGGCCAGTCCAGCAGTGGCCGGTTTTATTTGATTACTTTAGGTGATTAGAATTATAGTTTCTGTCCCAGCTTTGATAAAAAATACAATTGCGGAGTTTAAAACTAACTCAGCGATTGAATTCTCCAGGTTCTGTGCTTCAAAATGACATACAGCATATTGACTGAGGTTTAATTGGTGAAACTTATTTAACAATCTTGTAGCTAACCCCTTTTCATTGCGATGTTTCTCTGTTCCCCTGAGGCCTAAGGAGTTGTGAGAGCACTTGTTTTAAAGCCCTGACTTCTCTATCACTTTCGGTCCCGGAGATATCGGCTTTTATCGGAGCTAGCTCAGCTGATAGCCGATAATGTAAACCAGGTTGCACACCTGAGGGAATCATAAAAAGGCGCACCTCTTATAGCCTGGATGAATGCCCTACAGCACAAGAACGCCACCTGCAGGCCAACTGTACTGTACTGTTATACTATAGCTAGTATAACTTGTTTCACTTTTCCGCCCATAAACATTTTTGATCATCCCAATATGGTCACTATAACTGTGGTTGTGTGGTCATCACAGGGTGTGACGTTCCGGGTGGAGAAGGAGGACCTTGTAATCGCGCGGATCCTTCACGGAGGCATGATTGACCGCCAGGGGCTGTTGCACGTGGGCGACATCATCAAAGAGGTCAACGGCAAAGACGTGGGCAGTAACCCCACTGAGCTGCAAGACATGCTGAAGGAGTGCAGCGGGAGCATCACGCTGAAGATCCTGCCGAGCTACAGGGACGCGCCCGCCCCGCCACAGGTACGCGCCCTCTCTCGAGACCATACCCACTTACACAGCGTTTCTCCTTGATTGTATGTGTCCTCCACTTGACATGTTGTTTTAAATGTGAGCTCAAGTCTCCTACTTTTCACTGTGATAGAACTGGTGAATCCATAGGCAAGGAACTGTTCAAAGAAATGTCCCAGTTCTACTTGTTACAATTGTTCTAAATACGGGTCATCATTTCAATTGGACTTTTTGGACACAGTGAATTATGTTCTCTCTCTCCTGTCTCCTGAATGTCACCTATGCCAATTGCCACATTTGATTGTCAGCCCTCAACAGTCAGACATTTTTTCCATTTAAACCGTAGTGGGGCCTTCCCTCGGCCCTGCTGTAATAAACAGTCCTGTATATGTATGCATTGCAGGTGTACGTGCGTCCGTACTTTGACTATGACCCTGCCCATGACACCCTGATCCCGTGTCGAGAGGCGGGGATGGCTTTCAAGAGAGGAGACATCCTTCAGATCGTCAACAGAGAGGACCCCAACTGGTGGCAGGTCAGAAAACAAAGGTCGTATCAAGCTTTGGAAAGCTGCTATGTCTGCCAACCTGTCAGAACTCTGCGCTCCTCCCCAGGTCCAAATAAGTTACAATAATACAAAGTTTAGAGGCCGGTCATTTGCAGTCCTAGGCCCCACGCTGTGGAACGCACTTCCAACACACCTACAATGCATTTTTAAATCACAGTTGAAAACGCATCTATTCAGACGAGCTTTCGACACAGCCACTGAATCGACTGTTGCTGTTTTTATGCACATTTGTGTTTGTTTTATTGGTGTTTTGACCCTTGTTTTGAGAAGTGCCCTGTGCACCATTTGGCTGTTGTACGGTGTTATACAAATGCAATTTGATTGACTCGGACACTACAGTGTGTTGAATGTAATTGATCTGCATTAGGCTCTTTTTTCCACTTTTTATTTTATTCTTAGATAATGTTAGTCTGGGAAGTTTGCTATTACCCCATAACATAGTGGATTAGCATGTTAATGACTCTCATTAACATGGAATCTCAAATAATTACAGCCATTAAGAGCTGGGGGAGGTGATGGGGAAGTCTGGGCACCTCTGCTCAGACTGCTGCCTCCACAAGCCGACCCTGATGGATGCAAACTATAGCTTATAATGGCGATACTAGGGACTAGATTATATTTGAGCTAATTAGTCTATAACAGAGCTATTTTTTTATATTGCAAAATAAAATATACTTGGATAGATGAAATGCTACAAACATCTTAAAGAGCCATAGCAAAGACATGCAGGCTATCTTTCCCCAGTTTGCCTTGCCCGTGGTCATCCCCTAGCCTTCCTTAGTTAGTCCTTAAGTTCACCAAACTAATGTTGAGCTGCACCGTGCACAGCCTTTGTCAAGACCTTGCTCACAGCTACTCCCAAAACCACTAAGCTTTTTATATCGCTTCAATCACAGATGCAAATTTGTAATACTATGTTAATCAAATGGGGAAGCCTCTGAAACGGCGAATCATTCAGAACAAAGGGTATCACCTCTTTCACAAACAGTTTAGTAGTTGGCCTGTTGATTCGGCAGAAGATGGTAATTTTCACTGCAATATTACTTGGTATATTTAATGTTTCCGTAGGGTGAGCTCAGAGGAGCTGCCATGTTGGACGGAACATGCTGATAGGTAGATTAACCAAACAATTAGAGGTGCACCGATCAGATTGGTCTAATTTTTGTGATCGGTGAAATGCGCCGATCAAACATAGATTTCACAGACTTTCTTTCAGTAGATATTCTGGTGAAAACTCTGCAGTATAGCACCGGTACTCTGCATCGATGTTGGGCCCGTAGGCCGAGACAACGGTGAGAGACCTGTCCCCGACCCGAAGGCGTAGGGACACGACCCTCTCGTTCACCGGGGTGAACTCCAACACGTGGCGGCTGAGCTGGGGGGCTATGAGTAAACCCACCCCGGCCTGCCGTCTCTCCCCGCGGGCAACTCCAGAAAAATGGAGCGTCCAGCTTCTCTCCCAGGAGTTGGGATCCGGAACCCAAGCTGTGCGTGGAGGTGAGCCCGACTATATCTAGCCGGTATCTCTCAACCTCCTGCACAAGCTCAGGCTCTTTCCCCCCAGCGAGGTGATGTTCCATGTCCCGATCGCCAGAAGCTGCGCACGCGGACCAGGTCATCGAGGCACCTGCCTTTGACTGCCACCCAGTCCTCTCTGCACCCGACCACTACGGCTCCCTCTGCGGGTGGTGGGTCCACATCCCGTTTGTCAATATGTAGCTATTGTAAAACGTGCAGGATTTCACACATGGCTGGGGCATTAGCGCACCTGATGAGCGGGTTGCGGGTTCCCATGCTCCCATGCTCACGGATCGGGTCATAAATTCTCCTTTGATGGCGGGTCTGGTTGTGATGGGTCGAACAGTCTCGGCCTGCTGCTGCTCGCCGCTGCTCACCGCCGCCGTACACGCGTCCACTGTATTCAGCCACGACTCATTCTACCATCTTTACAGCAGGTGTTTGACGTCAATATGCGGCGGATTTTCATCGAATAAGCAGCGTTTTGTTGCTTGTGATCCAGAGAACGCTTTTGTGGAACCAAATGTCTGGTATTTTCCACAGCATGTGCGTCTGTGCACGGGTTTGCGTTACCAACATCCAAAGCTTACAGAGTCTGCCCTCAAAGTGCTCATGCCCTTCCCAATACCTGTTAAGTTAGGTTTTCCAGTGTGAGACTGAAATTCTCCTCTTTAGAGCCAGACATTCAGAAACCGATGTGTGATAAGCAGCACCACTTGTCTCAACATTCACGTTGAGTTTTTGATGGAAATCTCGAAATGTAAAATCCACAGATTAGTTTTGTAATGTATAGTTTTTGTTTCATGTGTAAAATCCCAGTAGTTTCAGTAATTTTGGACATTAAGGGGAACATTTAATAATCACGAAGCATCGAACAATCTCATTACCTTAATCACTATGTATGTAGTTTATTTAACCCTTTGTTTCATAAAAGTAACACAATATTTTATTCATAATTTTAGTTTTACGCACTTAAAAGTATTGAACAGAAAAATCGCAATCGCAATATTTGTCAGAAAAACCGCAATTAGTTTTTTTCTCAAAATCGTGCAGTCCTATTCCATTTACTAATGGAATCATAATCATAAGAAGCTAACGGGCAAAGCTAACTGCGGGCTAGCACCATTTGAACAGTATTGACAGCCAAGTTTTAGTGAAAAAAATGATCTTCATTGTGTAATTAAATGAACAATATCCCTCTCTCCCTGTGTCTTTTCTGTCAGCGTAGTATTTACTCTCACGAACAATTAATAAGTAAAAAAACGCAACATGCTACGACACCTGCAGTGGCGCTTATGGCCTCTAGGGACATGAGTTACTTAGTACTGCTTTAAATTATGAATCATAATAATCAATTACAACCATGTGATCAGATCGGCAATGATCGGTATCGGCCGATCAAAATTTTAGTGATCGGTTCCAAAAATCCTGATCGGTGCACCTCTACTAACAATCACTCCCTTCAGAACGTAGGTTATCTTAGGTGTCACCATAGGGAAATTTGACCTACCCTTCTATGCCGCTGGGGCAACCCGTAAGGAGAGCTTATGTCCAGATGTGGAGCCAGGCTAATGGTCAGAATCACCTGGGAGGAGGATTAACCTATTGTGCATGTTTTTAGTGTTAAGGGAAACCAAAGTATTTGTTTGTGTGCTTCAGTATTTGTTTGTGTGCTTCAGTATATGTTTGTGTGCTTCAGTATTTGTTTGTGTGCTTCAGTATTTGTTTGTGTGCTTCAGTATATGTTTGTGTGCTTCAGTATTTGTTTGTGTGCTTCAGTATTTGTTTGTGTGCACTCAACAAAAATATAAACGCAACACCTTTGTTTCTGCTCCCATTTTTCATGAGATGGACTTAAAGATCTAAAATTCATTCCAGATACACAATATTACCATTTCTCTCAAACATTGTTCACAAATCAGTCCAAATGTGTGATAGTGAGCACTTCTGCTTTGCTGAGATAATCCATCCCACCTCACAGGTGTGCCACATCAAGATGCTGATCTGACATCATGATTAGTGCACAGGTGTACCTTATACTGCCCACAATAAAAGGCCACCCTGAAATGTGCAGTTTTGTCTCACAGCAAAATGCCACAGATGCCACAAGCATTGAGGGAGCGTGCACTTGGCATGCTGACAGCAGGAATGTCAACCAGATCTGTTGCTCGTGCATTGAATGTTCATTTCTCCACAATAAGCCGTCTCCAAAGGCGTTTCAGAGAATATGGCAGTACATCCAACCGGCCTCACAACCGCAGACCACGTGTAACTACACCAGCCCAGGACCTCCACATCCAGCAGGTTCACCTCCAAGATCGTCTGAGACCAGCCACTCAGACAGCTGCTGAAACAATTGGTTTGCATAACCAAACAATTTCTGCACAAACTGTCAGAAACCGTCTCAGGGAAGCTCAACTGCATGCTCGTCGTCCTCATCGGGGTCTTGACCTGAGTCCAGCTCGTCGCCGTAACAGACTTGAGTGGGCAAATGCTCACATTCGATGACGTCTGGCACGTTGGAGAGGTGTTCTCTTCACGGATGAATCTCGGTTTACATTGTTCAGGGCAGATGGCAGACAGCGTGTGTGGCGTCGTGTGGGTGAGCGCTTTGCTGATGTCAATGTTGTGGTGGGGTTATGGTATGGGCAGGCATCTGTTATGGACGAAGAACACAGGTGCATTTTATTGATGGCATTTTGAATGCACAGAGATACCATGATGAGATCCTGAGGCCCATTGTTGTGCCATACATCCATGAACATCACCTCATGTTTCAGCAAGATAATGCACGGCCCCATGTTGCAAGGATCTGTACACAATTCTTGGAAGCTGAAAATGTCCCAATTCTTGCATGGCCAGCATACTCACCGGACATGTCACCCATTGAGCATGTTTGGGATGTGCTTGACCGGCGAATACGACAGCGTGTACCAGTTCCCACTAATATCCAGCAACTTCGCACAGCCATTGAAGAGGAGTGGACCAACATTCCACAGGCCACAATTGACAATCTGATAAACTCTATGTGAAGTAGATGTGTTGAACTGCATGAGGCAAATGGTGGTCACACCAGATACTGACTGGTTCTGAGTCCCCAGACCCCCAATAAAGCAAAAAAACTGCACATTTCAGGGTGGCCTTTTATTGTGGGCAGTATAAGGTACACCTGTGCACTAATCATGATGTCAGATCAGCATCTTGATGTGGCACACCTGTGAGGTGGGATGGATTATCTCAGCAAAGCAGAAGTGCTCACTATCACACATTTGGACTGATTTGTGAACAATGTTTGAGAGAAATGGTAATATTGTGTATCTGGAATGAATTTTAGATCTTTAAGTCCATCTCATGAAAAATGGGAGCAGAAACAAAGGTGTTGCGTTTATATTTTTGTTGAGTGTATTTGTTTGTGTGCTTCAGTATATGTTTGTGTGCTTCAGTATATGTTTGTGTGCTTCAGTATTTGTTTGTGTGCTTCAGTATATGTTTGTGTGCTTCAGTATTTGTTTGTGTGCTTCAGTATATGTTTGTGTGCTTCAGATTTGTTTGTGTGCTTCAGTATATGTTTGTGTGCTTCAGATTTGTTTGTGTGCTTCAGTATATGTTTGTGTGCTTCAGTATATGTTTGTGTGCTTCAGTATATGTTTGTGTGCTTCAGTATTTGTTTGTGTGCTTCAGTATTTGTTTGTATGTGCATGTTTCCAAATGTATTGGTATGACACCATAGTGTAATTGGAGTGTTGATGTATTATGAGGTATGTACGGCGTGACTTTTCCAGGCGTGTCACATGGTGGGAGGGGCCACCGGACTGATCCCCAGTCAGTTCCTGGAGGAGAAGAGGAAAGCCTTTGTCCCCAGAGACTTTGACGGCTCAGGTCAGTGTCCTCTCTCGGCCCTCTCCATGTCGAAGGGTTTGAGACTGATCAGTTGTCTGTGCTGTATGGTAGGGATGCTGTGTGGCACCATCGCTGGGAAAAAGAAGAAGAAAATGATGTACCTGACGGCCAAGAACGCAGGTAACACACACATGCTTTGTGGATGTAATACTGGAAACCTATTCTTGCGCTTCCACCTTCGCTGGGTGTGATCGGGGAATGATCAGCTTATCAGATCGGCGTGTGCTCATGACATGGAGTTCTACTTTTACACAAACTGCCACCAAAAAAATAAATAATCCAAACTCCATTTACTTCTTAGCCATGAGGTGGCAGTACACACAAGGTTTGAAATGGGCTTGGACTGTATAAGTGCAAAATAATAAATAATACTCTAAAAGCAGCTTAGAAAAAGTTGGTTTGGTCATTAGTTGCTCTTTACCACCTTTGCTCTGCCCAATCCCGTCAGACCTTGGAAGCTAAGCAGGAAGGGCCTGGTCGGTACTTGGATGGGAGACCATTTGGGAACACCAGGAAGTCTAGCGAATGTAGTGAATGTAGTGAGTGAGTGAGTGGTAGGTGGTGGTCGGAGGGGCCGATGGCGCAGACTGGTTGCCTCGCTTCCGTCAGTCTACCCCAGGGCAGCTGTGGCTACAACAGTAGCTTACAACCACCGAGTATGGAGGGAATGAATAATGACGACAGTGTAGCGTTTTGAGAAACTTGGTAATACAGGCTTGTAAAGCGCAATACAAGTGTAATGCTGTGTTCACACCGAACGCCTCTGGCGCCTCCAAAGCGTCAGGTTTACATTGAAAATACATGGGGGACGCGACTCCGGGAGCGTCGAGAGGCCCCGCGGCGCGTGACGCGCCTCCTGTGCAGCGCGTTTTGAAGATTTTCGCGCCTCGGACGCGGCCGACGCTAGAGTTGGGATTGTTGAACTTTTTCGAGAAATTCGCGAGCGTCGACCAATCAGGAGCTTTCTCCAACAGTGACGCACGCTGTAGCTGGGCCACCGTCGGTCTGGGGCAGATCCTCTGCCGGCCCGCAGATGTAAACAGTCATGGAGGATTATCCTGTTGGGAACCGGAGCTACAGCAGCTCTGGGACTTTTACAAAGACACACATCAGTGTTTCTTTTACCTAAACACCCAGGATTAAAAGCGGCAACAAGAAAACTTATTTGAGTGGCTGGATCTGCGCTGGGAATGTGTTTGGGACTTGATGATGCACAGAGCATTCCCAAAGCTGCTACAAGCCAATCGATGTGAAAACGAGAAATATGCACGAATAAAGTCTATTAAGCCCCATCTACATAAAGCAACCGTGTAACAATGATCACACACTGAGCCAGGCTTGTTGATTTTTAAGTGTATTGCTCACATTTTATCTACAACGGGCCGTAGTTTTCTCCCCGAGTTAGCTGCGCATAGAAATAAATTATTTCTATGCTAGCCGCTTAGCAGCAAACAGATAGCTCGCATTGACCCCCTTGAAAACAAGTATTATGCACTAATCACGTCAATAAAGCCCTTAACTACACAGAACAGCCTTTATGATGGTCACACACTGAGATGGGCTTGACGCATTTGTGGTTTGTTGCACACATTTTTTTTTAAATCAACAATGAGTAGTGTTGCCACCTGTCCCGGTTTTACCTGATTGTCCTTCTTTTTAATGGTCTGTCCCGGGGAAATAAAATATTCTCCCGGGACACTACTACAGCGCAGTCCTCCGCCGTCTCTCTCTCTTCTCCGCTGATCGCCCCACACAGAGCAGCTCCCTGCTCTGATTGGCCAGAGCGAGGCTGACATTGGGTCCTCGGACGCACGTCCCCGCCTCCTCCCCTCGCTCTTTGGCCGTGCGCACGTGTGTCTCCTTCTACGGCTCAGCGTGGCTCCGTTTTACCGCGGGGATACAGAGACTGTACTATCGACAACGCGAGGAGACTGTCTTATAAACACTGAGACACATATGCGTCAGTAATTAGGCACAGAACATATATGGAGGAGTTTACAGGAGCTAGCTCTCCCCACGTGAGTAACATTAGCATCTCAATATAACAACGCGTTTTCACCTCATTCATACAGATGAATATTTTGTCAGGTCAGGTCCTAGAAAGACAAAGACAGAAGGCTGACAGTGGACACTTGCCTCCAGCTCAGTGTAGATCTGCCCCTGAAGGTAAGGCTTTGCTGACCTGTCATTATCTTCACAGAGGAAGGTCTTTTTAACCGATTCAGTGCAGACTGTCAACATCAGTATCTTCCTAAATAGACCTACCAAGTACAGAACATTTGAGACAGTTTGTCTTTGACTTATATTATTCTTAACTGAGGGATAGTGGTTGTTGAAATGTAGCTTGGTAAATAGTATGAGATATCTAAACATAGGTCTATTATTCAAACAGACTGCCCCAGGTCTGATATTAAACTTGTGCTGAAACTAGGACTGGACCTCATGTAACAAAAGGCTCACTTTTGTTGTATGATATTTTATGTATTATTTAATTAATCTGTGCAAAGATAATTCTTGTTAGAGATAAACGATTTAGACCAGTTCACTATGAAGGGAGAAGGTACTAATACTTCACTCTTGTACTTGTAATTGAGTAAAATGTCAGTCATGTAATTGTACTTTTACGTGAGTACACATTTTCTGTCCTCTTTCCACCACTGGACTTTAACCACAAAGTAAATACTTAAAGCAAAACCAATATAGCGCCATCACAAGGTTATGGCCAATTTCGCTGTAGAAGGGTAATTTTTGTCTTGGGTTAGGTGTGAAGGGCGTTACTGCTTGTAAGCAAAATGGTTGATTGGGTTGCCGAAATGTCCAGGTTTTTTGTCAGACATAGGTGGCAACCCTAACAATGAGCTGTATGCGGTCGCAAAAAGCTAACCGGGCTAACCTAGCTTATAGCCACTTGCCACCAATGTCCCTTCAACCGTATGGGCTGGATATGAGCTTAAATACTGGGGAGATCCTGCGTAGACCATGGGGGAATAGTTAAAGATCCATAGGACATGGCAGGAGCAAAGAGGGAGACTACAGTAGTTAGCCTCCGAACAACTGTAGTTTTCAGGCACGAGCTGTTTCCAAGATGGCTACGAACAGACTCTGAGTTGACGCGCGGCCAGGGCGTCTTGACGCTCTGTGACATTTGTGACAAGCGTCTGACTTCAGTAAGCACAAGCGTCCAACTACGGACTTGAGGCGCGTCTTTGACGCCCAGGAGGCGTTCGGTCTGAACACGGCATAAGGCATTATTATTATTATTATTATTTAAAGCTCAAAGCAGTACTAAGTAACTTGTTTAGCTTAATAAATCCCTCTGGGGGTAATACAAGTGTTAATGGGATGATTGGGGGGTCTTTCATCTCCCCTTGGTGTCTCTGGACAGAAAACCACAATTGCAACTTCACTGCCACCGGGTAGGAGCCACCATTACACACTAATGGATTCACGAAGAAGAGGCTAACAGGCTAACGGGCAAAGCTAACAGACTAGCCCCACTTAAACAGTATTTACAGCCACGTTTGAGTGAAAAAAAAGTATTTCCATTGTGTAATTGAATGTACAATATCCCTCTCTCCCTTTGTCTTTTCTGTCAGCGTAGTATTTACCCTCACGGACAATTTATTAGTAAAAAAACGCAACATGCTACAACATCTGCAGTGGCGCTTATGGCCTCTAGGGGCACAAGTTACTTAGTACTCCAGAGGATCGTGAACATGAGCTCAAAGATCATTGGGCAGCCACAGAGATCTTTGGAGAGCCTATATGAGGAGTGCTTGGGACAGAAGGCAGTGCGCATCATAAACGACTCTTCCCACCCGCTAAACAATGAGTTTGAACTACTGTCGTCAGGACGGAGATATAGAGTTATACTTGCAAAGAAAGACATTTATAAGAAGTCCTTTGTGCCGAGAGCAGTAAAAGCTGCTCTTTAAAGTTGTAGAAGAAGCTGTTCTTGCTGATAAAGCATTAGCGTGCATCGCTTTGCCTTTTTCAATGTTTTTAAGACTTTTACTGCAAATTGTACAGGAAATGTGGTGCCGCATGATGATGTTCTGGATGTGGATGTAATTTTTATGTGTCTTAAAGGTGAAACCAAAAACAAATTTCCACCTTGGTGGACAATAAAGTTTTCGTATTCGTATTTGTATTCGTACTGCTTTAGACATACTATCACAAGACTTGTAAAACTTTGGATGTAAATGTGATGAGTATTTGTGGCAACTTTGGGGAGCCCATGTCCCCATGTCTCATCATGTCCTCTTCTCTGTCACCATTGTCTTCTCTCCTCTGTCCTTGTCCAGAGTTCGACCGACACGAGCTGCAGATCTACGAGGAGGTGGCCAAAGTCCCGCCTTTTCAGAGGAAGACACTGGTTCTGATTGGAGCTCAGGGTGTGGGGAGGCGGAGCTTAAAGAACAGGCTGATGGTTCTGCAGCCGACCCTCTTCGGGACCACCATCCCCTGTGAGTCCCTCCGCAGGCCGCTTAGACCTGGGGATCAAGTTATCCTTCACTACGATGTATTTCTGTCAATTTAAACAATTAGGGAAAAATGTTCATCAACTAGAAACTATCAGAAACTGTCATAAATGTGGGTACAAAAAGGGTCACACTAGTGGACACTCTTGGATGGACAAAAAGATAAAATCTTAACAATGATTCTGATGTGTATGTACTGTAAGGTAATACTGTAGCTGCTAAACCTCCATTTCCAGACACAAAGACACATTGTTTGTTAAACTGTGCTGTGCTCAGACACGTCTCGGGATGGGACGATACACAATAGTTTTGTCCTTAAACGGACTATACGGAGTTTAAAAATGTTAATATTATGTATTTTCCTCCCTCTACATGTTCAATAATGTCCTAATGTGTAGAATGAGCTCAGACCTGTTCACCACAACTGCCTCTAAATCCTGCACTGTCACTCGAAAAATTGTTACTTCGGGTCCGAAGTGCAGTCATGCACAAGCTTAATATAGAAACTGCAGTTGCGCCTAAGACCTGAGGTGGCAGTAGTGAGTATAAAATGGCCAACTTGCATCTAGTCCCTTTAATCGCAATATAAAATGCAACGATTAATTGATTGCCACATCATACGCATCGTTTGCAAAGCTACAGCCAGGCAAACTTATCGTAACAGACCGGTCTGAATTAAACGTGCTTCAGTCAGAAGCTTTCTCACAGTTTGTCATCTTTACCAGGCAGGGTTGGGTGTAACGAGTTACAAAGAAACGCGTTACACTAACGTGTTAGCTACCGACAATTTAGTAACGTAATGCCCGTTTATTGTTTGATCCGCCGCAACGTTACTTTTTATTTACCATGGGCAGATGTGACAGTGACAACGCAGGTTGCGTAGGGCCCCCACAGCCACGACAGGCTCTCTGACAGTGCTCACTCACTCTCACTCTGCTTTAACACATATAACACCAAAACGGAGCAATCTGGTGAAGTGGATGAGCAGGAGAGACCTACCGCCTTCCCCCCGTCACTCCCAAGGCGCGAGTGCTTCTCCCATTCGCGTCCCCGCTTGGCTGTCTGTCTCCTGGTGCTCGCCTTGCCTCCTGACCGGCTTCATGTCTGCCGTCTCCCGGACACTGCTCTCATGTTTTCTCTGCTCAGACTTGGGGCAGCATCGGCCACACTCTCATTTAAACTCCTTATTGTCTCTAGCGGAGTATCAGGGCAGTAGTTTGGCGAATAGACGAGTAAAAAGCCGTTGTCCGTGGCCTAATTTGTCTCAAAGGGGAGTTGAATCCACACGGTTCTCATGAGCACAGTTACTTTCAGTAACTCTAGTTCTCTGAATTACTGTCAGGCTCATTCTCAGTGGTAAGACAGAAATAACCAGTCAGGTGCTGGTTTCAGTTAGTTTTAAATCAGCGGTTCCCAAACTGTGGGTCAGGAACCAGAGGTGAGAGAATGTGACCATTTGCCATTTACCATTTTAAAAAGTGGGGAAAATAGACTCGTAGTAGTCCTAAACCCCAGTTAGACAGTGTTTTAGTGGTTAGTGGTTCTCACATAGTGGGGCAGGGCCTGAATTAAGGTCATTATGTTCCACTTCTGCCCTGCTCTACTGCACAGTGGAACTGTTTTTGATGCGTACTGTAGGGCCCCGTGTAGATTTTGGCTTAGGGCCCAGAAGAGCAAACCACAAAGCTCTCCAGAAAAGGGACTCTAACCTGTGACATTTTATGTTACAAAAGTAACGTATAAGTAACGAGTCATGTAATAAGTTACTTTCTTTAGAGAGTAACTAAGTAAAATAACAGGTTACTTTTTAAAAGAAGTAACAAGTAAAGTTACTTTTTAAAAGTAACTTCCCCAACACTGTTACCAGGCAGCAAAGTCGATTAAGTAATGCTAGTAGCACCACATGGCTCTACTCTATTGTTTTTTCTGAAATAATAAACCAACGTGCTGCTGACACGACCTAAACCTTGATGTGTTAATGTTGTGGTTCTTCTGCTTCATAAAGGGCTGCCTTATAAAACCAGTAACAATGACTTTCTCTTGATTATGGCCATGAAAAGATCAGCTGGTTTTCTTTCTATATTTATAATCTACTGCAAAAAAAAAAAGAGATGAGTTTTGAGTTGAATTTGCTTAAATATAAGTTTGATTAGGTCTCACTCAATATGGCATTTGTAGCAGGTGATGAAGAGTAATATTTCATTACTCAATTCACATATTTTCTGTCATTTCTGCCGTTTCAGTGAAATTTTTAAACCATAGACAAATATCGTGAAAATATCGTTAATCGCAATCATTTTGGCAAAGATAATCGTGACCCTAAATTTCATTATCGTCCCATCCCTAGACACGTCGAGGCGGCCGCGGGACGACGAGCTGGATGGGAACTCGTATCACTTCACAAGCCGCATGGAGATGGAGGGAGACGTGAAGGCGGGCCGCTTCCTGGAGCACGGGGAGTATGAGGGCAACCTGTATGGGACCAAGATCGAGTCCATCCACCAGGTCGTAGCCACCGGCGCACCTGCATCCTGGACGTCAACCCCCAGGTTAGAGGCGGGTGGTACCTGGGTACTTTTACTCACAAACCCAATTGTGTTGGTGTGTGTGTGATGGATTGTGTGATGGTGTGTGTGTGATGGTGTGTGTGATGGTGATTGTGATGTTTGTGCGTTGGTGTGTGTGATGGTGATTGTGATGTTTGTGCGTTGGTATGTGTGATTGATTGTGATGTTTGTGCGTTGGTGTGTGTGATTGATTGTGATGTTGTGTGATGGGGTGTGTGATGGTGATTGTGATGTTTGTGTGATGGGGTGTGTGATGTTTGTGCGATGGGGTGTGTGATGGTGATTGTGATGTTTGTGCGTTGGTGTGTGTGATTGATTGTGATGTTTGTGCGTTGGTGCGTGTAATTGATTGTGATGTTTGTGCGTTGGTGTGTGTGATTGATTGTGATGTTTGTGCGTTGGTGTGTGATGTTTGTGCGTTGGTGTGTGTGATGATTGTGTGATGTTGTGCGATGTTTGTGCGATGGTGTGTGATGTTTGTGCATTGGTGTGTGTGATGGATTGTGTGATGTTTGTGTGATGTTTGTGTGATGGTTTGTGTGTGTGATGTTTGTGTGATGGTTTGTGTGTGTGATGTTTGTGTGATGTTTGTGTGATTTTCGTGCGATGGTTTGTGTGATGTTTGTGTGATGTTTGTGTGATGTTTGTGTGATGTTTGTGCGATGGTTTGTGTGTGTGATGGTTTGTGTGATGTTTGTGTGATGTTTGTGCAATGTTTGTGCGATGGTGTATGTGATGGATTGTGTGATGTTTGTGTGTGATGGATTGTGTGATGGTTTTGTGCGATGGTTTGTGTGATGGATAGTGTGTGTGTGTGTGTGTGTGTGTGTGTGTGTGTGTGTGTGTGTGTGTCTGTGTGATGGATTGTGTGATGGATAGTGTGATGGATAGTGTGATGGATTGTGTGATGGTTTGTGTGATGGTGTGTGTGATGGATTGTGTGATGGTTTGTGTGATGTTTGTGCGATGGTGTGTGTGATGTTGTGTGATGGATTGTGTGATGGATAGTGTGATGGTGTGTGTGATGGATTGTGTGATGGTTTGTGTGATGTTTGTGTGATGTTTGTGTGATGTTTGTGCGATGGTGTGTGCGATGGGGTGTGTGATGGATTGTGTGATGGATCGTGTGATGGTGTGTGTGATGTTTGTGTGATGTTTGTGTGATGTTTGTGCGATGGTGTGTGTGATGTTTGTGTGATGTTTGTTCGATGGTGTGTGCGATGTTTGTGTGATGTTTGTGTGATGGTTGTGCGATGTTTGTGTGATGTTTGTGTGATGGTGTGTGTGATGTTTGTGTGATGTTTGTGTGATGTTTGTGCGATGGTGTGTGTGATGTTTGTGTGATGTTTGTTCGATGGTGTGTGCGATGTTTGTGTGATGTTTGTGTGATGTTTGTGCGATGGTGTGTGTGATGTTTGTGTGATGGTGTGTGCGATGTTTGTGTGATGGATTGTGTGATGGGGTGTGTGATGGATTGTGTGATGGATAGTGTGATGGTGTGTGTGTGATGGATTGTGTGTGTGATGGTTTGTGTGATGGATTGTGTGATGGATTGTGTGATGGTGTGTGTGATGGTGTGTGTGATGTTTGTGTGATGGTTTGTGTGATGGTGTGTGATGGTTTGGTGTGATGGTGTGTGATGTTTGTGCGTTGGTGTGTGTGATGGATTGTGTGATGGATTGTGTGATGGTGTGTGTGATGGTGTGTGTGATGGTGTGTGTGATGGTGTGTGATGGTGTGTGTGTGATGGTGTGTGATGGTTTTGTGTGATGGTGTGTGATGTTTGTGCGTTGGTGTGTGTGATGGATTGTGTGATGGATTGTGTGATGGTGTGTGTGATGGTGTGTGTGATGGTGTGTGATGGTTTGTGTGATGGTGTGTGATGGTTTGTGTGATGGTGTGTGATGTTTGTGCGTTGGTGTTGTGAATGGACTTGTGTGATGTTTGTGCGATGGATTGTGTGATGTTTGTGCGATTGTGTGTGAGTTTGTGCGTGTGTGTGGTAGTGGTGTGTGTGTGTGTGTGTGATGTTTTGGCGTTGGTGTGGCGATGTTTGGTGGTTGGCGTGTGATGTTTGTGCGTTGGTTTATGTGATGAGGATTGTTGTGGATGGATAGTGTGATGGATTGTGCGATGATGTGTGTGGATGGTTTGTGTGTGGATTAGTGTGTGTGTGTGTGTGT
>VHKM01001226.1:0-85982 GCA_007210695.1 Neogobius melanostomus | reverse complement strand
GTTCAAAAATCCCCAAACAGTTCAGTAGTCAGGCCAGTTTTTAGCCATGTCCCAAAACACTGCATGTTCCAGAGCCACAAGTGTCACTTTCTCAGTTTTTTTTAATTAAACCACGAACAGCAAAACGTGTCCAAAGCTGCGCGGAGGACGTCTTTTCAAATGTTACGGAGGCTGATCGTTTGGAAAATCATCTTAAAATGTGGAAAAAAAACGCTATGTGAAACGAAAACTCACCCTGGAAACCAATGGCTCAGAGCGACTTCCGTCATCTCACTGAAATTCCCCCATCCTCATTTCTACATGAGCTGCCCCAGGAATAAGGTGGATAAATGATTAGTAGTGTTCATTCTGGTTTTAGTTTTCAAACTCATCAAGAAAGTCATCTCCATAATTCATCAGGTTTCTTATTGTGGTCAGGAAGAGGGTGTCCACGTAGTCCCTCTGCTCTCCTTCATAGTTGTTTATCACTGGGAATATGTAGTTCACTGGAATCCCCACCTCTGAGCTGATCTGGTCCACCTGAAACCGAGGTCAAGCAAAAGATTGATTCATTTTCAATAAGTGCTGCAGTAAGTAATTTGTAAGTATTGACAGCGCGAGCAGTGGACATTATTTGTTTGGTTCTACCAGTGATTTGTAATTCATGTATGAAAAGAAATCAACTCATTATTTGAAAATAAATGATGTGAAATCAGCCTGTAAAAAAATACAGGCAGCATGAAGGAAGGGTAATGGAAAAAGGCAGAGAAAGATCCAAAAAAAGGACAAAAATCTTAGAATGTTAAGGAAGGGTTTATTTTTATTTTTTTCTGAGGGTCAGATTTTTAAAAAGGACATGGCCAGACTTAAACTACTACTTAAAACATACTCAAAGCGCACAATTTCCAAAATGCGTGTTCAGTCACTATATGCAGCGAGCCTAAAACAAGTGTGAATGGGCGGAAGTTGGGACATATTTGGGACAGGTGTAAATGAGCCATATCTGTAGGAATATGTGTGTGTGTATTTAAATATTTTTTTTTCTTTCTATCATATTGGCGCCCCGTCCATTCGGCGCCCCTATGCAAGGCATATATAGCGTATGCCTTTTTTGCATCACTGCTATATGACTATAAGGGCCTCTTCACCAGCCCTGATAGCGCACGGGCCCAAAAAAAAATCAAAATGGATTTGGTGAAAAGGCGCCTTTAAAGCCTACAATATTATTTTGCCGTTCTTTGTAAACTTACCTTCTGCTTAAGACTTCTGCTACTGAAGACATTTGTTGCATCATTCTCAATCTCGTCACAGACTTCATCACTGTGTGTGACAATAGCAGCTTGTGGGATCCCTGAAAAATCACAAATGATCAGTTTGAAATGAGAGCAAGGATGTTAAAGAAATAGTAAATTAACCCTCTATATAAAGGCTAATGCACACAGAGACGCTTTAACACGCAGCAGACATTCTCATTGACCCCACAACACAATTCAAATCTGCTGAGCTTGATGTAAACTGCCAGCTTTATGCAGAGGACACTGTCATCCATATGTCAACAAAAACATCTGCACTGGCTAGGCAGCAGTTAACACAGAACCTACACAACATCTCAGACTATCAGCAACAGAAACATAAGTTATTATAGGCCCCCCAAAACTGAAAGAGTCTTTATCTGAGCAGATCATCACCCTGGATAATGTATCGACGAGTTCTACGTTAAAAAACCTTGGAGTTCTGTTTGACCAAGACCTCTCTTTTAAAGCGCATATAAACCAGGCCTGTAAAACAGCATTTTTTAATTTGAGTAACTGTGACGGCCCCTGGCCTGTGTGGGGGGGGGTTTAAATTTTGGTCCTGCTGCTGCTCCTCCCTCTCCTCATTTGTGTGCAAGTGTGTTTTCCTGACTCGCCCCTCCCTCTCAGCTGTTGGGTGTCGCTCCTCCCTGGGATGGGCTCCTGAAGAAGATTGGCTGCAACTGGCTGGGTGTCTCAGCCTCCATTCAGCTACAATTGCACATTTTACACATATTTATTGTGGACCCTTTTAATAAATTTGGCGTTTAACCGCGCTTTTGATGCCTTTCTTGTTTGTCCTGGCACTTCATAGAGCCGGTCATGACAGTAACATTGCTGAAATACAAAACCTCTTACCCTGATGCAGAAAACATATTCATGCATTTGTTTCATCAAGGCTGGACTACTGTAACTGCCTGCTAGCAGCGTGTCCTAAAAGTTCTTTGAGAAACTTTCAACTTGTTTTTTGCACAAACAACATTTCTCTAAAAAAGAAGAGATGTCGTGTGCCAGGTTATATCAAAAATGCTAATTTCCACCCGCAGTCCCTGGACAGGTTGATGTTATACTTACAAAAGTTCATAAAATATATACAGAATAATACATCACAAAAGCACTTTCTATCATTCATTCACTCACAGTTTACAGCGTTCATATCACAGTCATTCAGTGCGACAGGTTTGCTTTGATAATAACCACTGTTTGGTCAGGCGTGTAAATGTGCTATAATTTGTGCATGAAATCATTTGGTTTGGGAGAGTGTTCCAAAGGCTGCTTTATAAGAGAATGACTGTTGACTACATGCAGTTTTGCGTCTTGGAACGCTGCACTCTCCTCTGACTGTCCACCGTGTGGTTCTAGAGATTCTCTCCGAAATGAGTGTGAAAAATGTTCTCAAAGGGGGAGCAGTGATGTTATGGATTATTTTAAACAGAGCAGAAATCTGATTATATGAAATAAGGTTTTTTAAACTCAGAAAGTTATATTTACTTTGTACTTTAAGCATTGTTAAGCATTAACAACTTCAGCTTACTCCTTTTGAGCTTTTCTGTGTGCCTTGCTTTACCATTGCATACAGCGCAAATTATGCCTGTTTGTTTATTTGTTTATTTTCTAATTTTTTTTTTTACAAATAGCTCAAATAAACGAAAAAATGAAATGAAAATGAAACTTTACAGTGATGGTACTTACGAGGCTTTTTATCATGATTTTTTATATAATGATTCAAGTGGTTTTAACGATGTTTTACACGCCTGAGACCAACTAGACGTGCAATACAGAACATGTGGAGCAATCATAGTGTTGAAGTATTTGAGGCCTCTGTAGTTAATGAGTTTCTAATATGTTTAAAGTTCATCAAGTTAAATTTCAGTTTGTTACCAAGTTTTTTTTATGTGACTTTAAAACCAAGGTTTGAATCAAGTATTAGACCTAAATATTTTATTTCGTTTACATTTTTAATTTTTTGTCCATTTACTTGAATTTCTTGAGTTTGTTGTAATTTACGTTTATTTGAAAAAAAACATTGAGACCGTTTTATCAACATTTAAGGTCAGGCAGGACGTCTGCAACTTTTTTCCTCTCTTTTGTTTCGAATTGTTTCGCAAACTGCCGAAACAATTCTCGTGTTCTGTTTTCCACAGTAAACAGATTAACTAACCCTCCAGTTTCACTGCCCTTAGAACTAATCTCTACATCTAAGTGCAATGAGTTTGCAATATTTTTTTATGACAAAGTCCAAGGCATTAAAAATGCCATAATTTCCACAACACAAATAGCAACCCTGCCACCAGCTAGACACCTTGAGCTGACACATTTCACTCCTGTTACTGACAAAACAATCGAAGAGATTATCTCCGGTCTGACTTCATGTACATGCTGCCTTGGCCCTTCTGCTGAGGGGATCCCATCGGCCTGGGTCTCTATAGCCTGTCCGTCCATGGGAGTGGGATCTTTCCAGCTTCTGTGGTTCTCCCCGAGGTTTCTCGTTTCTCCCACTGGGTTTTTGAGTTTTTCCTTGCCGTGCTGGAGAGTCTAAGGACAGGGGACACCCGCGCCGCTCGTCGCCACCTACTGCAGACGCTTATTTGGACATTATGTTTGCCTGGATACTTGATTTAAATGTTGTAATCTGTAAAGCACTTTGTGATGCCTTCGGTATGAAAAGCGCTTTATAAATAAAGTTTGATTGATTGATTGATTGATGAATTACCCACTAGATTTCTGAAGTCTGTGGTGACCAGCTTGTTACCACAACTTGTTCAGTTAGTTAACATCTCACTTGAGACTGGAGCATTTCCAAAGGCCTTGAAAACCGCGGTCATTAAGCCTCTTCTAAAGAGAGCAGCCTTGATCCCAAGGTACTGAACAACTACCGGCCCATATCAAACCTACCGTTCTTAGGAAAAGTTCTAGAGAAAGTAATATATCAACAGCTCACTTACTTTCTCCTATCTAACAATGTGTTTGATACTTTCCAGTCAGGATTTAGGCCCCACCACAGCACTGAGACAGCTCTGATCAAGGTGACAAATGATATTCGTATGAACACCAACGCAGGTAAGGTCTCAGTTTTAGTTCTGCTGGACCTGAGCGCTGCCTTTGACACAGTGGACCACGGGATCTTACTTCACAGGTTAGAAAACTGGGTGGGAATCTCTGGTACTGCTCTAAACTGGTTCAAGTCCTATCTCGAGGACAGGACGTACTTTGTCGAAATTGGCAACTGTGTCTCAGACAAAATTTCCATGACCTGTGGAGTCCCCCAGGGGTCAACTTTGGGACCCCTCTTATTCAACTTGTACATGCTTCCATTGGGTCAGCTAATAAACAGCAACAATGTGTCGTACCACAACTACGCAGATGACACTCAGATCTACGTGTCACTGACGGCAGGTGAACATGGGCCTGTAGATACTCTCTGTCACTGCATCGAACAGATCAGTTTGTGGATGCAAAACAACTTTCTCCAACTAAACTCAGACAAAACTGAGATCATTGTCTTTGGCCCACAGACACAAAGACAAAGTGTTATCAGTCACCTTGAGTCTCTCGCTCTGAAACCAAAAAATCAGGTTAGAAATCTAGGAGTAATCATGGACTCAGACCTGAACTTAAACAGCCACATCAAAGCAATAACATCATCAGCTTTTACCATCTGAAAAACATTGCTAAGATCAGAGGAATAGTGTCAAAACCAGACTTAGAGAGACTCATCCATGCATTTGTCTCCAGCAGGTTAGACTACTGTAACGGCCTGCTCACTGGCCTTTCTAAACGAGCTGTTAGAGCTGCAGAACATCCAGAACGCTGCTGCTCGAGTCCTGACAAGAACCAGGAAATACCACCACATTAGTCCAGTGCTCCGGTCTCTGCACTGGCTTCCTGTCACTCAGAGAATAGAATTTAAAACAGCTCTGCTTGTGTACAAGTCTTTTCATGGTTTAGCACCAAAGTCCATCTCTGACATGTTAGAGCCGTATGAACCATCTCGGGCCCTGAGAACTTCAGGGAGGGGTCTCCTGGTGGTTCCCAGAGTCAATAATAAACACGGTGAGGCTGCGTTTCAGTTTCATGCAGCTAAAATCTGGAACAGTCTTCATGAGGATGTGAGACAGGCCTCAACTCTGACAATGTTCAAATCCAGGCTGAAAACAGCTCTTTTTACCCGTGCATATGAAAACTGAAAGTATTTTATCTGCACTCTTGCCTTTTACTGTAATTGATTAACTTTTTAAGCAGGAGGCGGGACCACATTACACCGGTTTTAGAGTCGCTGCATTGGCTCCCCGTGTGTTTCAGTATCGATTTTAAAGTTCTTCTAATGGTTTTTAAATGTCTTAATGGTCTTGGTCCTTTTTATCTTTCAGAATTACTTTTACCTTATGAACCTTCGCTCCTCTGGCAGGGGTCTCCTAGTTATTCCAAAAGTCAACAGAAAGACTCACGGCGAGGCGTCTTTCCAGTATTACGGCCCTCGCCTCTGGAACGACCTGAGGAGGAGCTCAGGACCACAGAGAATGTTCATGTCTTTAAGAGCAGGCTCAAGACCCACCTTTTTAGCTTAGCTTTTAACTGATATCTATTCATTTAGTCCTAATGATATATTGTATGTGTGTGGATGTGTATGTGTGTATGTGTATGTGTGTGTGTATATATATATATATATATATATATATATATGTATATATGTATGTGTGTATGTGTGTATGGATGTATGATGCGGGGCGTATTGTTTTAAATGTTATCTGTAAAGCACTTTGTGATACCTTTCGGTATGAAAAGCGCTTTATATATAAAGTTTTATTGATTGATTGATTGAACTTTATGTTGATGTTTTATTGATTGATTTGATCTGTTTTCTTGTAATTTTAAGCAACTGTGAAATACTTGTGTATGAATTGTGCTCTTACAAATAAACTTGCCTTGCCTTTTGATAATTTGTCAGCAACCTCCAGCTCGTTTTCCCAAAAGTGAAGATAACCATATCATCAGCGTACATGATCACGTCAACGTCAGAGCACACTGTAGGGAGGTCATTTATATAGATGCTAAAAAGCAAGGGTCCCAAAATAGACCCTTGCGGCACTCCCATTGAGGTGGCTCTAAACGCAGATTGGATGTTATTTACTCGTACACACTGATGTTGGTCGCTCAATAAGATCTTATCCAGTTTTGGGTGTGCTCAGAGAGATTATATTGATTTAATTTACTGTAGAGTATCTGATGATTGACGGTGTCAAAAGCTTTACGCAGATCAAGGAAGACTGCTCCCACCACCCTTCCCTGATCCACATATGCCCTGACAGTTTCCAGGAAGTAGCAACAGGCAGAGTCTGTTGAATACTTCCGTCTGAAACCAAACTGCATTGGATTTAAGAGAAGCTTGTGAGTCAAAGTGGGCGGTAAGTTGCTCCGCCACTGTCTTCTCGAGCACTTTTGACGCTGCTGGAAGGATGCTTATTGGACGATAATTGGACGAAGATGTCCCTATATTGTTTAAGAAAAGAAGTATCAAGTCCATAAATATCTCTTGCTTTGCTGCTGTTTAGCCCAGTCATTATTTTTTTCAACTTTAGTTTTAGTTATTGGACTAAGATTAAAATCTGATTTGTCACTGATTATGAGAGGGGGATGAACAATTTGAAAATTCTGAGCCAGTTTTGGACAATGTTTAAAAAATATTCATTAAAATTTGTGGCTATTGCAAAAGAGTCATCAATGTTCAAAATGCAGCTGCAAAATTGTAAACAGGAACTAAGAGAAGAGATCATACGGTGGGAAACACAGTCAACCTCTCCAACTCACAAAGTCCACAGAGTCTCTCCTCCTCTGGAGTTTGAGCAAACCTTCCAGTTTCTTGGGGCCAGGGAAGAATTTCAGTACGCAGCTGAGCAATTACTTGATTACTTGGGTACACATAACTATCTCGTTATGTTGATTGTGACTTAAAAAAAAAATCTGAATATAACAAGCTAGTTAACAAGTTACCTCCAACACTGATTAAAGCTATTGTTATGTAACTCTAAATTTGAAAATGAAGTTGCGCTGCACTCTTTTGCACCCTGTAGATCCTGTAGATAGTTTTATTATCATTCAGTCTGAAACTCATAACCTTATTCAATATAGATGACATGTTCTTACCCAGATCTCTGGCGGCTTCTCTGATGTCCTTCATCTTCTGAATGACAGAAGGGTCAAAGCTGGGAGAGTTTGCGTTCAGCACACACACCAGAAACATGCACTTTGTCATCGATGGTGGGATCACGATTGTAGTAGTGTCTGTCTCTTTCTGACAGTGCACATCGAGAATTGAACTACAAAGACAAAAGAAACACTTTTTTTTAATGAGACACAGACACAGTCTTCCATGATTTATCTTGAAATATGTTAAAAGCAGCAGTCTGACCAGCATGTTTTTGGAGGTCGGAGGAAATGTTTATTGTACATTTTCCAATAGATTAAACATATTTGAAAATGATTAATTTTACAGTGAAAGTTAGGCCTTATGCCGACATGTAAGAATGTAAGACATGAGGTGATTTGCTGACCAAAGCATCACTTAATGAAAAGCTATGACTCAATGTGACCTAATGACCAATTGATTTAGACTTGACTTGGCCTTGAGCTAGTATTGTAGCCACAGCTGCCCTGGGGTAAACTGACAAAAGCATAGCTGCCAATCTGTGCCATCGGCTTCTCCGAGAGAGAGAGAGAGAGAGAGAGAGAGAGAGAGAGAGAGAGAGAGAGAGAGAGAGAGAGAGAGAGAGAGAGAGAGAGAGAGAGAGAGAGGAGAGAGAGAGAGAGAGAGAGAGAGAGAGAGAGAGAGAGAGAGAGAGAGAGAGAGAGAGAGAGAGAGAGAGAGAGAGACCGACCCCTGGACGTTTAAGTAAATAAGCACATTTCACTCACAGTGTATCCGTCCTTCACATGTCCCCTCATGGCCAGTTTGATGTCTTCAGGTAGAACTCCCACTTTACTTCCAGCCTCCAGTCCCATAATGTCATTGAACACAACTGGGATCTGTCGCTTTTCAGCTCCTTTAATCTTGAATTTGTGAGTTTTGAACTGCAACAGATACAGAGCAATGAGCATATAGTAACCCGGCCATCCTGGTTTTAAAGGCCGTTATTGGTTGGATTAACTCTCTACAGACCTGACAACCAAGTACACACCCAAGTACACATCCAGTACACACTCAAATATACACCCAAGTACACATCCAAGTACACCCTCAAATACACACTCAAATACACACCCAAGTACACACTCAAGTACACACTCAAATACACACCCTCAGGAGGTTGGCTAGCTGATGTTACCAAGCTATCGCGAGAACAGCTCAAATACACACTCAATACACACCCAAGTAAACGCTCAAGTACACACTCAAAAACACACTCAAAACACACACCCAAGTACACACTCAAATACACACTCAAGTACACACTCAAATACACACTCAAATACACACTCAAAAACACACCCAAATACACACCCCAAGTACACACTTAAATACACACCCAAGTACACACTCAAATACACACTCAAATACACACTCAAAAACACACCCAAAACACACCCAAGTACACACTCAAATACACACCCAAGTAAACCTCAAAGTACACACTCAAAAACACACTCAAAACACACCCAAGTACACACTCAATACACACTCAAGTACACACTCAAATACACACTCAAATACACACTCAAAAACACACCCAAATACAACACCCAAGTACACACTCAAATACACACCCAAGTAAACGCTCAAAGTACACCCTCAAATACACACTCAAATACACACCCAAGTACACACTCAAATACACACTCAAATACACACCCTCAGGAGTTGGCTAGCTATGTTACCAAGCTATCGCAGAACAGCTCAAATACACACTCAAATACACACCCAAGTAAACGCTCAAGTACACACTCAAAACACACTCAAAAACACACCCAAGTAACCTCAAGTACACACTCAATACACACTCAATACACACTCAAATACACACTCAAATACACACTCAAATAACACACCCAAATTACCACCCAAGTACACACTTAAATACACACCAAGTACACACTCAAATAACACTCAATACACCTCAAAAACACACCCAAAACACCCAAGTACACACTCAAATACACACCCAAGTAAACGCTCAAGTACACACTCAAAAACACACTCAAAAACACACCCAAGTACACACTCAAATACACACTCAGTACACACTCAAATACACACTCAAATACACACTCAAAAACACACCCAAATACACACCCAAGTACACACTTAAATACACACTCAAGTACACACTCAAATACACACTCAAATACACACTCAAATACACACTCAAATACACACTCAAAAACACACCCAAATACACACCCAAGTACACACTTAAATACACACCCAAGTACACACTCAAAAACACACTCAAATACACACCCTCAGGAGGTTGGCTACTTGAAAAGTAGATCTGGGGTCAAAAAAGGTTGGGCACCCCTGCATTAGATTATATACAGAACCTTCTCCACAACTACCACAAAAGACTACAAGCTGTCATTGATGCTAAAGGGGGCAATACACAGAACTGGGGTATGTAAATTTTGGATCAGGGTAATTTTGGTACTTTTTTTTCATTATGACTGTAGTATAGCTGATGTTACCAAGCTATCGCGAGAACAGCTTACGAGAATGACAGAATGATAGACCAGAAAGGAACACGTGTTAATAAAAATTAGTTTAAAAAGTTGAACTTAAGGACTGATTGGAAAAACACAACATTTTGGCAACAAGGAGACAGTTTATAAAGAGCCCAGAAGCAAGAAAGGACGACTAGGATTTTACATCCATGCTGAGAGAGAAGACGAAAACTTTCACGTGGCAGTCAGGTCCGATGGCTGAAAATGGTCATAGATACAGGAAGTGGAAGAAACTTTATAGAAGACCTGTATAAAACAAAGAACAAGAACAAACCAACTAAGAAATATTTTTGCTTATGCTCAAACTACTCCACTTAAATGTGTAGGTTACTTTGAAGCTGCAATGAGATGGAAAGACAACGAAGTTAAAAATAACATGTATGTGATAGAAGGAAATGTCGATGCTCTACTAGGCAGAAAAACAAGCTTTGAATTAAAGATCATTAACACAGGAGAAACAGTGAACAGTGTATCTCAGAAAGAGAGATTTGAAAATCTTGTAAAAGAGTTCCCACTAGTTTTCAAAGGAATTGATCAAATTAAAGATTACAGCAAGGTTACATGAAAAAGTCCACCTGTAGCACAGGGTTTAAGGAGACTCCCTTATCATATGATAGAAGCTGTAAACCAGGAGCTAGACAAGATGCTTGAACAAGACTAATAGAAGAAGTGAATGAAGGATCAGAATGGGTTTCTAATATCCTAATAATACCCAAGAACGACACGCGAGAAGTGAGGCTATGTGAAGACCTCAGGGAAGTAAACAAAGCAGTGATCAGGGAAAGACACCCAGTGCCAACAGTAGATAGCATCTTACAGGCAGTGCAGGGGGAAAAAGTGTTTGCTAAGCTGGATGCTAGGAAGGGGTTTTGGCAGTGTGATTTAGCCCCAGAATCCCGACCCCTGACGACATTCATCACACACAGAGGGTTCTACCGCTTCAAGAAAGTCCCTTTTGGATTATCAAGTGCACCAGAAGCTTATCGGAAGGCTATGGACTCTATGCTATGTGGAATGCCTGGCACAGTCTGCTACATGGATAATGTAGTGGTCTTTGGAGAGAATGATGAGCAACTTGAACAAAGACAGAGACAAGTCTTTCAGCGATTCGAAAACAGAGGTTTAACTCTCAACAGAAGCAAGTGCATCTTCGGACTACAACAGATTGAGATACTTGGACACGTGATCACCGCCAAAGAAATCAAACCAGATCCGTGAAAGGTTGAGGCTGTCAGCACCCAGACCTGAGAATGTTCAGCTACTCCGCTCGTTCCTAGGCACTTGTGGATTTTTGATGAAATTCATACCAAATTATGCAAATTTATCAGAACCACTACGAAAGTTGACTAGGAAAGGACAGGCGTGGGAGTGGACAAGTGAAACAGAGCTCATTCCTTGCAATGAAGGAAGCTTTGGTGAGTGAGCCATGCTTGGCCTACTTTAAACTAGATGCACCGACAGTTGTTACCAGTGATACAAGTCCAGTAGGACTAGGTGCTGTTTTAATACAGACACAATCAGATGGACAGAACAAGCCAGTAGCTTATGCAAGCCGTTCATTGACTCCGACAGAACGTCGTTACTCTCAAATAGAGCGGGAGGCTTTAGGATGTGTATGGGCTGTGGAACATTTTAGAACTTACATATGGGGGGCCAAGTTTACTCTGCAAACAGACCATAAACCCCTCATTTACATGTTCAATCCAGAGAAAGCAACACTGTCACCACCACGAATACAGAGGCTTGGCTTAAGACTACTACCATATGACTACAAGATAGAACACATAGTTGGGAAGACCAATGTTGCAGATTCACTTTCACGACTTCCTTTACCAGAGACAGAGTTCAGTGAGTATGTGGAAAAGTATGTGGAAAGAGTGTTGTCATTGACATTGCATGAAGTACAAGCCATGGGTCTTGAAGATATAAAACAGAAACTGACAGAGGATGATACACTGGTCAAACTGAAGTCAATTGTGGAGACAAAATGGCCAAAACCAATTCCAGAGGAATTGCAACCCTACAACAGATGTGCAAGAGAAGGCAGGCAGTTTGTAGGACAGTTTTTTGAGGAATATCTCAAGTCATGTGGAATCAAGCACATAAGGGCATCGCCTTATTATCCAAAAAGCAATGGGAAAATTGAGAGGTTTCATAGATACTTAAAGAAAGACTGCAGAGCAACAAAATGTGAAGGAAAGATATAGAAAATGGAACTTCCACAGATTTTAATGGCATACCGTTCAACAGCACACAGAGCATCAGGGGAGACGCCAGCCATGCATATGTTAAGGGCCTGTCACAATTGATGCACGGGCACTATGCGATCGTTTGCAGCTTCAAAATATGAAGGTCATGCGAACACTCTCTTTTGGCGCACGGGCATCTGCACGAGCGACCGCATGAAAAGGTGTGAATCGCAGTTGGATCATCGGTCGCAGCTGAATGTCATGCATGCACAAAATTCAGTGGAGGTCGATTGCGACTTAATATAGCTGCAGCCGCTACAGTCGCGAGAATGGTGAAAGATAAATCGTCTCAGTCACGCAGATGGTGAGATACTGGTGAGCGCCACTATCAGTCTCGTAGAGGCTAGACGCTGTTTCCTCTTCCCCCGTTTGGTCTAGAGTGCGGATCGGGCCGTTTTTTTCTGTCCGAGCCCGGCCCTTGGAGGGGGCGTGGGATGGGGTGCTTGTAAACCCGCTGTTACCTCGTAGCGCAGGTGAATTCAATACTTGTCAAAACTTCTCTCAGTCCGTGCGCTTAGAGCGAACGCACACCGAGACACTTTGAAACAGTTTCACCACATTTCTACTGGCAGTGATGCGCGCGCTTCACAGAACCCATTAACCTGCTAAAAAGAGCCACGTTTGCACGCTCTCTCTTTCAACACGGACTTACGTGTTATATTTTATTTTTGATCAATGGATAAATCATGTGTTTAAAGCGCTGCACGGTTTGAGAAAATCCTTTGAAGTGAGGTCACGCAGCGCATAATGTTGCCATGGCACATGGCGCGCTGCGCTCTACACCGCCACACAGAGTCCTGCATGGGTCCATTTTTGGAGACCCGCACCCATCCACTACAGCACCTACCCGCCTGTAAACCCGTGATTATATGAAGATTTAAATCCGCACCCGCCCGGACCCGTTAACATTCTACCGTTACCCACCCGTGCCCGTGATAAATCACACCAATTAAAAGCCTTATATTGAAGCAATTAATTTTTTTCATCTGAACGAAACAACGTGACGCTAATGAAGGTTGAATGCAAACTGGTAATACATCGATGCGGTTGATTCCTGTGTATTGTCAATGTAAGTGCGCGCACACGTGCGGGTGATGAGTGTGCGTGGCGGCAGGTGCCTTGGACCTGTGGGAATCAGTGGCATTCGGATCAGAGGAATCATACGCGTCAATAAACTTATGAAAACATGTGCGCAATCAAAATAAAGGACGCACTGGATTACAAACATGTTTTTAAGGGGATTTTATCATGACATGATCGCTGGACAGACAGGTAGGCTACTACACACTCCAAACCCACACATATTGAAATAATATCCAGGAGAGGGAGAGAGGAAAATGTCAGAGAAATGTAGGCTCGTAAAACTATACTGTCACCAAAGTACAACAAATCAGGAAACCGCTTTCATTCATATCTTAGAAGCAACAGCACGAGCTGTGTGTTAGGTCTGTAGACACCATAATGATATAGATTAAATATTGTGCGGGTAGCAGCTACGCGCCACACCGTCCATGTGTTATCACTACCCACCCGCGAACCCGCGGGTAAAATTCCAGGACGTAAAATCCGCCCGTTTCAGCAACTTTTGCGGGTACCCATCGGATACCCGCGGGTACCCGACCCACAGAGTTAACCATTTCAGACAGTACTGGACTGTCACGTTCACTTCGTGTCTACAGTTCAGCGAGCTCCACAGAGCTGGTCACTTCCCCGGAGCAGGGCCTGAGCTCAGGGTTTTACACCAGTTTGATTTGTTTTAACGCGCTGATGTGTCCGAGTCCGACCCGAGCCCGAAAATAATTCTAAATATTTGTCCGAGCTGGTTGCAGCACTCTAGTCCACACAACTGTCCGCAATCAATGTCTGTGGCCCGTGAAACACTCGCTCACCAGCCTCTCCCCAGCCACTCACCATTCGCTTTCTTCCTTGCGCCATTCGCATTTGGACACTCTCCAAATCAACCGCATCCAGTCGCAGCCCGTACTCTATTGTGACTGTGACTGCGATTTCTTAAAAGTCTACTTTGCGATCTTTGCGGCTGATGGCAATTTCAATTTTGGCGCAGAACAAATGGGGGACAAAATCGCTGCGGTCAATGCGCCAATTGTGACAGGCCCTTTAGGATGAGACATCCGCACCAAGTGTCCAACTCTGGAGAAGGCAAGTAGTATTACAAAAGAAAAGGAGAAAACAGTTGACTTCAGAAGGCATCACAAGGAATACAAAATTAAAATGAAACAATACGCCGAGCAGAACAACAGAGCAAAGGAGCACAACTTCAAAGTTGGTGACGTTGTTTACATTGCCAGTATGGAGAATGGAAAGCTGGATTTTACATTCAAGAATATCTGCTATGTTCTACTGAGAAACACCGCCAACAACTCCTTTGAACTGGTCAACACATGGATCAGAAAAGTCAAACATCTTCGACACACACCAGTTATAATGGACTTTGAGGTTCCTGAAACTTCAGTGATCAGCAATGTTCATTCCAACAATGACTCAGTGGATGTGCCGATTGCTGATGTTCCCCCAACAGTCCAGATACCACCTGAACCAGACCCACCTGTGTCTGACGTCGTCACTACCAGGAAGGGCCGTGTGATCAGGAACCCCATCTGTATTGGGTTGTTTAAAATATATATATATATATATATATATATATATGAAGAGAGAATCAATTTAATGTAATTTAGCTCTTTGAAAATTTTTATTTTTATTTTAAACATTTTATTTACATAATAGATTTATTCTAAACAAGGGAGGAAAATGTAGTATAGCTGATGTTACCAAGCTATCGCGAGAACAGCTTACAAGAAAGACAGAATGATAGACCAGAAAGGAACATGACGTGTTAATAAAAATTAGTTTAAAAAGTTGAACTTAAGGACTGATTACTGGAACAACACAACGATGATTTAAATAGCAAACTCAGTTGTTTCACCACAAATGGCTTCACGCAACCACTAACTATGAGTGAACTCGGAAGTGCTTACAGAGTTATTAAAATTGGATACATCTAAATCCGCTGGATTGGATGCATTAGAACCATTATTTCTGAAGACTGCAGTTCACAGTATAGCAGCCCCTATCTGTAGTTTATTCAATCTCTCACTACAGTCTGGTGTTTTCCCACAAGATTGGAAATTTGCTGCTGTCACACCTCTTTTTAAAGGGGGTGACAACTGTGATCTGAACTGTTACAGACCCATTTCCATTGCCAAGCAGCTCTAAATTATTTGAAAGATTCATCAACACTCAACTCATTGACTACTTGGAAACTAACCATAATCTAAACCCAATGCAATCTGTTTTT
Source organism: Neogobius melanostomus (assembly GCA_007210695.1). Lineage (NCBI taxonomy): Eukaryota > Metazoa > Chordata > Actinopteri > Gobiiformes > Gobiidae > Neogobius > Neogobius melanostomus. The sequence goes on along the minus strand of VHKM01001226.1, from coordinate 70,434 downwards.
TAGATCCGGACACAGTTGCATCACTACGACAGTTAAAGTTCTTAATGATGTTATTTTTGCCATGGACAATAAAAAGTACAGTGTAGCCATTTTTGTTAATTTAGCAAAGGCTTTTGACTCAGTAGATCATAAGATTCTGATAAATACAGTAGAATCAGGCCCCGTCTACATGTAGCAGGGTATCTCACAAACCGAAGGTATTTTCCTACGATCTGGCCTATCATTCACACAAAACCGGAGTTTTCTGTCGATAAAAACGAAGGTTTCTAAAAACTGGATGCTTTATAATGTCACTACAGCTTCAGCTTTTAGTCTGTTGCTTTTATATTATCATCAAATTAAAATCATACAGCCTACGATGTAGTTTTATAGCTTATGGGAGCAAATGGTTCATTCAGCAGCTAACCTACTAGCTGCTAATGCTAACGTTAATGTGCGTTTTAAAACCGAGAGAATCATTAATTAGGCCTAATGCTGAACAGGTTTGATGAGTTTGAATAATTACCTGTTAAAGATGGCGCTGTCAGCCTGCTACCACAAGCAGGAAGACAGTGCCAAAAACTGTAAAAATCAGCTGACCAGACACGTCACAGCAACATCACGTGACAACCTCTGAGGAAGGCCACAGTTGTAGCCGAAACCGTCAGGTACGAAAAACTAACCTTAAGGTCTGTCTATAGGAACAATAGCTACAATATTATTTGAAGACCTAATGAACCTAATCGGACTATTGAAAGAAAATTATGGACAAACTTGTGTCAAAGAGTTCCGCCGTATTGAACAGCTGGAACAGAAGCGGGCGCGTTTCCGGAATCACCTTAGGTTCAACTTACGTTGCCGGGACGAAGGCATAATACCACCAAGCCTAATCTAAAGAACCCAATCCCGACACAGAACGCAGAAAGGATCGTCGGGAAGGCTCGCAGTGCATTGCTCAAAGAAAGGATTCGTTGCACGGCAAACAAGGTAAAGAGCATTGATATGCTACTACAGGAACGCATAACATTTTTCAATACAACATACACTATGGACAAGGACAAGCAGACACAAATGGAGGAACATCTAAGACACGCACATGAACGGGAATTCATGGAAACAAAAAATAGACAGGTTAGAAAGTTACAAAGATTGACACAAAACAAACTAGGCAGCAAGCGTCACATGAATCACACAACAATAAGGAAATGGGTGCATAACATCTCTGGACGCCCGTTATCCACCATCGAGCAGAACGTGTTAGCGCGAGGGCTAAACTACGCGATCACACCAAAACAAATCCCCTACGAGGATTTCATTCTAGCCACAGAAATAGCGTGTAAGGCAATAGAAGATCAGGGAAAAAAGTCGGAGCTAAGAAACGAGGTCGCAGGCATTCTAAAAACCGCTAGACTACCACCCGGAAATATGACAAAGCAAGAAGTAAACGCAGCACAAGCGCTAGCTAAAGATAGTAGCATAACAATCCTACCAGCAGATAAGGGGAGAGCCACTGTAATCATGGACACAAAACAATATGAGCAACAGATGAGCACCATGTTAAATGATAACAACACATACGAAGTCTTGAAGAAAGATCCAGCAGAGAGGAAAAGAAGGCCCTTAAGTCACTACTCACCCCCCTTCTCAAAGAAGAGAAAATAAATAAGGAGACATATAATCATCTCATCCCCACAGCTAGCATCATCCCAAGAATATATGGTACCCCCAAAATACATAAACCAGGAACACCGCTGAGACCCATTGTGGATAGCATTGGGTCCGTGACATACAACCTGTCCAAAGCACTGGTTGACCTCATAAAACCTCTCCTTGGACTAACAGACCAACACTGTAGAAATGCCAGAGAACTGGCCCAGGAACTTAAGGACATAAGAATTCAAAAAGATGAAATATTTGTTTCACATGATGTGGTTTCTTTATTTACAAAAACACCCATAACAGTCACCATCCACATAGTACACAACCGCCTAGAACAGGACAAAGCGCTGCACAAGCGGACCGCGCTCACCGCTGAGGACATCACAAAGCTATTGGAGTTCGTCGCTACCTCCACCTATTTCCAGTACCGGGGTACCATCTACAGGCAGAAGGAGGGATTCGCTATGGGGGACCCGTTGTCGGCCATTATGAGTGGTTTTTTCATGGAAGATCTTGAAGCCCGGGCCCTCCAAACAGCACCAGCGCACTGCGGCCTCTCCCTATGGAAAAGGTATGTGGACGACGTTTTGGAAATAATAAAAACAGGACATACGCAAGAACTCACTGATCACCTCAACACATTGGACGAAACAAACAATATAAAATTCACTCACGAAGAAGAAAAGGACAGCACAATAAACTTTCTGGACCTGGACATAAAACATTTGGAGGACGGCAGCATAAAATGCAAATATATCGAAAACCCACTCACACAGATCAATACCTCCTTTGGACATCAGAACATCCCATAAATCACAAACTCTCAGTGGTAAGAACATTGTTCGAACGCACCAATCTCATCACCCAAGACAAAGACAGAAAGGAGGAGGAACAGTACATTACAAAGGCATTTAGAACCTGCAACTACCCGAAGTGGGCCATAGAGAAAGGGCGGCAACAAGCCAAACAGAGCACAATCAAGGAAAAACAAAAACAAACAGAAGTAATGAAAAACAAAACAGGGCCATGGTCATACTTCCATATGTCAGGGGGGTCACAGAGAGGGTACAGAGGGCCATGTACAAGCACAACATCAACACTCCGGTCAAACCTCACAAGAAACTACGACAGTTGTTAGTTCACCCAAAGGACAAAATAGACCAACAACACAAATGTAATGTGATATATGAGATACCTTGTTTGTCGTGCAACAAATCATACGTGGGGGAAACTGGCAGAGCGTTCAACATCAGGAAGAAGGAACATCGAACAGAATGTGAAAAGGAAACATCAAAAGCGTGCACTTGAGCCACCAGACGACAAGCGGAACAAGAACAGCTGAAGTCTGCCATATCAGACCACTGCAAGAGGGAGAGCCATTTGATGGATTGGGACAAGGCCCATATCATCGGCACCGAGAGCAACAAACACCACCGTTGGATCAGAGAAGCCATCGAGATCCAGAAACGCGCCCCCCAGACTGTGAACCGGGTCGAGGGGGCATACCAACTTTCCCACATCTGGGACACAGTTCTGAAGAAGTCGGACTGCAGATGGCGCTGTCAGCCTGCTACCACAAGCAGGAAGACAGTGCCAAAAACTGTATAAATCAGCTGACCAGACACGTCACAGCAACATCACGTGACAACCTCTGAGGAAGGCCACAGTTGTAGCCGAAACCGTCAGGTACGAAAAACTAACATTAAGGTCTGTCTATAGGAACAATAGCTACAACACCTGTTAAAGACGTTACACAAAGTGCATAATACACGGCCACCAGGGGGAGCTGTTTCCTCAGTCATGAGCTCTGACATGGCCATAACAGATGCTAGTGATCGATAAACTCACTCATATAAGTGTCAACAAAAAATAAAAAATCTTACAATCGTCTTCTGACAGTGACTGGATGTGTCTGTGATCAAGAACGGACATTGTCCTGTAGTTCTGACACTGGTTTGGAATATTTTATCCTCCGAACGAGAAATAGTCCCTTTTTCACATACACACTAATGCAATTTTTAACTCTCAATTCCCCAAAAGGGAGCGTTGCCCAGTAAAAGTTCCGCTCTGCCCACTTTTGCCTCTTTTTGCTTTGTCTCGGCACTTCTGTTGTATTGACACTTCCGGTTGAGCGCGAAGCCCGTTCATCTAAACTGAGAATGAGGGAAAACGTTCTCCGCTCAAAGCTGATGTTTAGTCGATTGATTTGTGTAAAATGTCCAATGTTCATTTGCACAACAAGTCAACACTGCACCGTTCTCTGCGTGACCCGAAAATCGGCTTTGTTTTCGAGTAGTAACTGATTTTATCTGGACTTCTCCAGTCCCATGTTAACTGATAGGAGAAAAGGGGCGGGCACATTTCATGGCGGAATAAGTTGAATACGTTTGTGTGTGGACATAAATAACCGGAGTATTCGACCACGTCACTGCCAGCGTGCATGCTCCGACGTCACACGCATGGCCTGTGTTTATTGGAGGCTTCCAAACTGTGTTGGCTTTAACGATTGTTCAAGCGCTTTTGCTAAAGCTCAAGTACTGCTTCACGTTGAAGCGTACAGACGAAGGAGCACTTTACAGTCAGTTATTTTACACCAAATAACCGTCCCACATCCGACATGTTCCTCAAAGACATAACAGCAGGGGTGCATTTCTCGGGAGTCATGCAGTTTTCTGCGTAACACCAGGACGCGCTTCTGCAGGAGAACTTTGAGATGAACTCGTCCTCCCGGACGATATACCGTGAAATTGCATATTTAAAAGTAAAAACAGGGTTCGCATTCAACAAACAAGGTTTCTTTATGGTACATTTCTAATAGGTTATGTCCTTACATGCTGCTAAGGCTCAATAAATAGTGTACTATTATGACTTATTATCCAAAATAACACTTTAAACAAATGGATATTTTCACCTTAATCACTTTAGTCACAGAGGGAGCATATTCGCTGATGCTCTAATCACTGTTTGTTTGATGTCTGACCAAAAACTTCCAAAGGCAGGCTTGCCATTATAATTTGCTGCTTGATTTCTTACTAAAGTGGTCTGTGCGTTCAACTTCATATCAAAAAATAATCCTAATAGTGTCACCTCAAACGGTCAACAAACTTGAGTGCTTGTCTAAAACCCGGATACTGCAGTGATGACTAGATGGTAAAGAATATCATGTTATCTGCCTATGCGATGCATCAGATCATTGTTTGGGGAGACTTTAGTGGAGTAGCGCGTAGGTTTATTTATATCACGTACAGTGATATAAATATATCACTGGAATTGTCGTATCACTGTACGACAATTCCAATTCCAATTGGAATTGTCGTTTTCATTCGCGCTTTCTGTGATTCACACAGCGTATGAAATATATTACATCTTATCGCCACGAAGTGGCAGGTTAAGTCCGCTGTAGCTCTGCCGGCAGCAGACTGCATTCATTTGTTTTTATCAAGCTGGGGCCAGAGGAGATGATGGCCTTTGGCGAACAGTTTAGGCCTACTCAAAATGAGTAAAACTAAATTTGTCCCTTGACAGACATTCATTTTTTCGTCAGCCGGTAGTGGACTAATATCTGTTCAAATTAAGTTTTAGATGGAAAAGGTGTGCTTTATTTTCATAATATTTGTTCGGTGAACACTTACAACCACCGGTTTATTGGCTAAAATAAATTTGACGAATTAAACGCTCAGGCCAATGAAGAATATCTATACCTGCAAACTCTGACTTCTCTGTGGCTTTATAGCTCAGTGATAGTGTGCTGGTCTATGGTGCAGGAGGTCCCAGGTTCAAGTCTGGCTTCGACACTTTTCTAATGCATTCTATTTTTACATGGGCCGCTGCACACAGTCTGCACCTGATACAAATCAGCACCAAGTTATGAAGATACAAATATTTATTTGTCCACTTTTCGACCTTTCACTGGCCTTCTCTCGGTTCGCGAACGAGTCGGTACAAAGTGAACGATGAGAGCCGAGCCGTTTTTATTTTTATTTTATTTTTTTAAGTTTACATCTTTATCAAGCTCCACGTGCACCGGTCTGCACTACACTCACCTTAGAGAGAAAAGAGAGAGAGAGAGAGAGAAGGGAAAGATAAATATACGTCAGGTGTTTTAAATGTCTTGGACACCATAGCCCCCGTTAAGGTTAAAATGGTTAAAAATAAGCAAAAGGTGCCCTGGAGAAATGGAGATTCTGTCAGGGCACTTAAAAGGGAGTGCCGGAGAGCCGAACGAACATGGTGCAAGTCAAAGCTCCATGTTCATTTTGAAATTTACAAAGAAAAGTTACACATGTTCAACCAGACTCTGCGTAGAGCAAGAGAGAAGTATTTATCTGAAATAATTTCAAATTGCCATGGTAACTCTCGTGTTCTGTTTGCCACGGTTAGCAGACTCACAAACCCTCCAGTTTCACTGCCCCAAGAATTAATTTCTACATCCAAGTGTAATGGGTTTGTAAAATTCTTTAGCGACAAAGTCCAACCATTAAAAACGCTATTAGCTCCTCACCACAAATGGTACCATTTCAACCAGTAGCAGACGTAGAGCTGACATTTTTTACACCGGTTACTAACGACATAGTGGAGGATGTTATCGCTGGTCTGAGCTCAAGTACATGCTGCCTGGACAAACTACCAACTAGATTTTTAAAGTCTGTGCTGAGGAGTTTATCACAACAACTCGCGTGTTTAGTTAACACCTCACTCAAGACTGGAGTTTTTCTAAAGGCCCTAAAACAGCTGTCATCAAGCTTCTGCTGAAGAAGAGTGGTCTTGATACCACTGAAATGAACAATTACGGCCAATATCAAATCTGCCCTTTATAGGAAAAGTCTTGAAGAAGTGGTCTACAGCCAGCTTACAGACTTTCTTCTTGTAAATAATCTTTTTGACATGTTCCAGTCGGGTTTCAGACCCGGCCACAGTACTGAGACGGCCCTGATCAAGGTAACAAATGACATCAGGCTAAATACAGATATAGGCAAGGTCACAGTTTTAGTTCTGCTGGACATTAGCACTGGGTTTGACACAGTGGACCACGGGAGTGGTTCAGATCCTACCTTGAGGACCGAACGTACTATGTCGCGATGGGAAACTGTGTCTCTGACCAAATGGCATTGACCTGTGGGGTTCCCCAGGGGTCGACTCAATTTCATGCAGCAAAAGTCTGGAACAGCCTCAGTGGTTCTCACTGAGGCCTGTCTCAGAGTTGAGACCAGGCTGAAAGGACACCTTTTTACTGTTGCCTGTGGAGATTGATTGTATTTTATATGGGTGTATGTATTTATGTATGTATGTATATATATATACTGTATATATACTATATCATATAATTTTATCAATTGATTTGTTGATTTTGATTGTGTTTTAAATGCTTTTTATTGTGTTTTTAATGTTTTTTATTGTATTTTTTATTGTGTTTGGTGTTGCTGTGAGGCACATTGAGTTGTCATGTACATGAAATGTGCCATATAAATAAACTTGCCTTGCCTTAAATGGGTCGGGGAGAGAGAGAGAAAGGTGTTGAAAAACTCAGCCTCAGCCCGTGTGCGAAGAACGAACCTGCTGTTTACACAAATTAAGAACTCTACAAACTTATACTCATCCATGACTATAATCAGCGCATCTCTAACTTTAAGTCATTTTTTTATTTGAGAACAATCTGACTCATTGCAATATCGTGAGAATGTATTTTATGTTTAAATGTGTTGCTATTGAATGCTATTTCAACCTAAGAGAATACCAGAGACAGCAAGTTGCACTTTTTCCTGCAGTTCTGTTTACTTTATATTGGAGTCAATGTGCCTCACCAGCAACAAACCTCACCGCACGTCACTGTTGTCTTCTTTGGTGTCACCACACGGACAACCAGAGACTAAAATCGGGCCACAGCACAAAAGGCTGCATGAAAATAGGCTATTCTATAGGTATGTAAATGTTCCCAGCTCTGCCCTACCCCACCCACACGTCATTCGCTCAGTCGATTATGATCTGCGCACGGGAGCACGCACAGCCTTTCCCCCCGTTTCTTTCAATGTGTGTAGTCTGTGTTTGTTCTCCCCCTGCATCAAACATAACCAGTTAATAAACGGGGCATTTTGTCCAGATAGCAACAGGTAAAGTGTGTTTTGAAACGTTAGTGCTTTTGACTGACTTGTAGCATCTGCAGACGAAGATGTGTGCTGTAATTCCAAAGATATTAAGACATGTAGACCATCTTTTTCACTGTTTTGACCGCATATGTTTTACCTGATGTTTGCATTTAGAATATAAAGTGGATTTGATATTATTTATGACTTGTTGATTAATTAAATAAACTCATTCTATAATTGTTTTGAAAACGAGGCTGTTGGTGTGAATGGGTAAAGCTGAGTGTTGACCGGCTCATTCTGAACATCAGAAACTTGTTTGACCACGGGTTTAGCGGCAGAGGAGGGGAATGATGCGGCTGACACTTCTCCTCCTCTCGCTCCTCGGATCAGACTGAGGGAAAACCCATCAGTCTGACGGCGCACGCACTGGCTCCTCTCTCTTTATGACAGACAGTAAAGAAATTGCAACTCGATCAAACTTTGGCACTGTTCATGTTAAAGGTGCTGCTGTTGTAGCGTGGGCTGACGCGCAGCCTCAGCTGCGCTCTCGGCCTCCGCGGCGTTTTACGCACTCGGGACTGGGTCCAATGCGTGTCTTGAGGTTCGGTTTTAGAGTGGACACATTTAGGTCCAGAACAAGCTCATCCACATCTGAATTAGAAGGTTCTTCCGCCTGTATATGTGCATGGTTTTTGTATGTGAAACTTGTTATGATATTATGTTTTATGTTTCATGTTTTCATAATCTTAATACAGAGGACTCTTCTGATGCTACAAAACTTCAAAAACGAACAAGACCCTATGTGGGGCTTGATCCGGAGTCGACCCGCTGAAAACCCACTGTTTTGCCACACAGCCACGGATTTACCGAAAATTCAATGTTGATTGCAGTCCGTGACGTGCGGTCAGGGGAGGCAGGGGAGGCCAGGCAGTCATGGACAAAAAAAACAAAAATTAAAAAATACAATAACGCTTATCATCACCGAGTATGGAGTGAATGAATAATGCACCAAAATTGTAAAGCGACTTTGAGCGTCTGGAAAAGCGCTATATAAGACTAATGCATTATTATTATTATAATAAACTTTATCAAAACAAGTCCCTTCTCTTAAGATGATTGGGATTTCCTATGATTTTAATCAATCTTGTGGTTAAAAAATGCCCAAATGTTTCATCAGTTGTCGATATCATGTAAAGAGGGCGGAGATGCGGCGAGCCTCCAGCGTCCCGCACACACTTGAGCTCGGCTCATTAGCTCAGCGCGCTCTCCAATTCGGGGCTTTTTTCGCCCCCTAAAAGTAAAATACATTTGTAAACGGGGTTTTGTTGGGCGCGTTGGTTTTCTATCACCTGGATAAAGAATCAGGCCTGAGAACGACTTGTTTAATCTGTTCATTTGACTTTAAATCGCGTTTTGATGGTCCCGAAGTGAGGCTCGCCTCCAATACTCTGCCCCTGATGATACGAGGGGGGCGCTGTGTCAGCGCTACACATTTCTACAAAACATGTGAACTACAAGTGAAAAACAGTATTTTATTATTCTGCACGGTTTAGGAGATGCCATTTAAACGTAAAAGAGTAAGTAAAAGGGAAAACTGATTAGACTGACATTTTATGGATGAAATGCTGTAGACGAGTCTTTATCCTGAAAATGTTGCCACTATCACACACCGCCTGTGTGGCGCATCAGGATTGTCAATGACTTACGACTTGGACGGGCGGGGTACGAGTCCAGGTCCCGGTCACTACTATTTAATTTTTATTTGCAATATCATGAGAATGTATTTTATGTTTAAATGTGTTGCTATTGAATGCTATTTCAAAGTAAGAGAATACCAGAGACAGCAAGTTGCATTTTTTTTCCTGCAGTTCTGTTTACTTTATATTGGAGTCAATAGCATGGGCCTCACCAGCAACAAACCTCACCGCACGTCACTGATTGCAGTGATATAGAGTTTGTGCAGTCCAATCCAGCGGAGACAAGTGTCCGCGCGAGTAGAGAGAAAGCCAAAGTGGACATATAAATATTTTTATCTTCATAACTCGGTGCTGATTGTGGAGTTGTATCAGGCTCAGACTGTGTGTGCAGCGGCCCATGTAAAAAGAGAAGGCTTTACAAATGAGTCAAACCCATTTGAACCGGGGTCCTCCTGCACCAGAGACTAGCGCCTTATAAACCCACAGGAAAGTGGGCCAGTCTTCTCTAAATTGCCGGGCCGAAATTAGGTCCCAGCACGCCACTGCGTGATAGTTTCACGTTTTTACAATAAACTATGTTTGGAGCCAGGTAGGCTATATTAAAAGCAAAAGATTTTCAGCTTGCCTCGGGATTTAATTCACTTTTGAATCGTTTGATTAGGCCTATGGTGCTAAATGCCAACGTTCCTAACCCTGCTCACAAGTGCCACCTGGTGTTGTTTGGGTCATTGCAGCATCACTGGGGAAAATAAATAAAAGACGCGTGATTCATGTGTGGGGTCTCGTGGGAATCACGCGTGAATTGCGCCAAAACCAAGTAGTAACCCTGTGACAGCGAGCGGAGTTTGTAGCTAAATGAAAATCAGTGCGTCTTTGAGGAGCATTTGGCAAAGGAAGGCTGAGCGTCTTCTGAAAAATAAAACGTATAACAGTGTGGTCTAAAGCGTGTCTAATAAACGATGGACTGGATGATGAACAATCCAAACCACAAAGCTAAGATTAGCGTAACGCGAGCTAAAGCGCTAAACAGCTGCTTCTCAGCATCTTTTAACGCCACAGATCCAAACAAAGCTTCATCTCAGCGGCAGCGTTCATGTTCACGGAGGACAGTGACTTTTTACTCTGCTGCTACGGGCCGTGTTCAACAGGCTGACGGCTGAGAGAGAGAGAGAGATTTCAATTCGGCAGGTTTGATTTTCCAGATCCGTGGCCCCTTTACTGCAAACATGCTCTGTCCTAAAGACGTTTTACCCCAAGCTGTTCTGTAGTCTCCACCTGCAGCGCCCCTTGTGGCAACACCGCGAGTTTGAAATGTTTTCCTCATATCTCTAGCAACATCTGGTGCAAGGTCATTAACACATTTAAGCAGTAATTTTACAAACAAATCCTTTGAATTTTGCAATAGTGCTACATGATGGGCTTTTGAACAAGCACTTTTACAGCTTGTTTGTTATGGCTGACTGGGTTAGGCAGAAACAATTTACGTTTAAGTCCTAATGTTTTTTGTTATTTTCTTTATATGACTCTCACATTTGAGATGGGAATCCAAGACCACTCTCAGAGATATTCAACTTCTTTGAATTGATTTTGATTTCCATTGACTTTGCCAAAATTAAAAGCACATTGACACAGTTTTGGAGCAATTTAATGACAAACAATTATCTTCCAGCCACTGGTAGACCCTGACCATTTGTTTAGAAGCTCTGCACTCTTCTCTGGAGTCTTTGCTGAGACATAGATGACAGTGTCATCAGCATACAGCTGGCACTCAGCCTCAGTGCAGATGGTCGAAAGGTCATTGATGTAAAGACAAAATAAAATGAGACCCAGGATGGAACCTTGTGGTATCCCCATTTCAGATTCCTGATGTGCAGATATAGTGCCCTTGATTTTCATACACTGCGTTCTTGACTCCAAATAGATGCAACCCAGCTAAGAGCACGGTAGTACAGCGGTTAGCGCTCGTGCTTCACAGCTAGAAGGTCCGGTATGATTCCCACCTTTCTGTGTGGAGTTTGCATGTTCTCCCTGTGTCTGAGTAGGTTTCCTCCGGGTACTCCGGTTTCCCCTACCACTAAAAACATGTACAATAGGCCAGGATGAATGAGAGTGTGTTTGAGAGTGCGCATGGGTAAGGCGGATGGAAATTAGCCCAAGGCTACAATCCGGTGTGGTTCATTAACTTGCACTGTCCCTACCAAATAAACCAACACACAAATTTAACTGCTTTAGTTTGGTGTCTCCCCCTCCACCTGTGGAACAGCTATCTCCCGTCTTCACAGACATTTTTAACACCTGCCAGCCTTCTTTAAAACGGCCACCATCATCCCTGTTCCCAAGAAACCAAGGATCACAGGACCGGTGACGTTTGTGGTCATGAAGACTTTTGAGCACTTGGTCCTGCCACACCTCAAGGACATCACCTCCTCCATCCTCACCTCCTCCATCACTGTGTGGTACCCCAACCTCCAGGACCCGGAGGCATGTGGGTCGGATCACAGTTGACCCTTCTCACTCCGGACACGGACTAGTCACCCCTCAGGCAGGAGGCTACGGTCCATACAGGCTCATACCTCCCACCACATGAACAGTTTTTTCCCCTCCGCCATCAAACTCATGTACAAAAAAAAGACCCAAATATAGCAGCAAAGAGGCGACCCTCGCCGACAACCCAGCCCAAAGCAAGGGGCGCTTTGTGTAGCAGGGTGCACTTTGCACCACAAGGCGGCGCCAGCATGCAAGCGCATAAAATCTCCGCAACTTCCCTTTGCGCATCCTCTGACATCCGCCTAGCGTGTTGTGGCGTTTGTGCCGTGGTGCCCCATCCTCCGCGATGCCAGGTAGTAGATGCAAGATTATCTCTGTCCTAAAATATTGTTAGCAAAGGTCCTAATGTAGTTTCCTCTGTAGTACTGTTGTGAGCTCCCGCCGAGCAGCGTATGGCACTCTACTGTGGGCCATGACGTGCGTCCTGGTCAGTGGTGTGGTGGCCGGTGTTGAGGGCTTCATTGCCACCCAGGCCGACATGAAGTCGCTGATGGAGCACGGCTGCGTACTTTAAGGCGGTACGTTATTTTCACAAACGGTGTGTAGATAAAGTTACAGTTGCACTTAGCTAACTTAGTTTAGTTTAGTTTAGTTTATTAGTTTATTTGAGCAGTTAAAATTCTGCTCAAAAGGAGTGGGCTGAAGCAAAGCTTATAAGCGCCCACCCCCGACATCATTGAAATAAAAACAATTGATCAAATCACACAAGTACAGGGAGCATGTTACAAGGTACAAGACACAAGTCTTGAGCAGGAACACAGCACACACACACACAACGTACCCCTCCCTGACCCAACTTTACCTTTTATATATACATTATCAATCCTACATTAAGCAACATCATATTTTGATTTTTTGATTTTTTATTTTATTTGCCCCACCGGCAAAGAGACTTAAATGTCTAATCTACAGAAAACAGTGGCTCTTTGTGTTCAGTGTGTGCATCCTGCTGTCTTGCCTTGCCTTGCCATATCTGTTATTTGTCAAGAACCAGACGTAAAAATGGACATTAACCTATGGAAATTATCTTATGGTTGCTTTTAATGTGAAAATCATGAAACAAACAAAAACTAAGCTAATTCCTGACCAACAAAATAAATACTGTTAACTTTAAATATAATTTCTACCTCTGCCTCAATCAACGAACCTGTGTGCTTTTTGGTCCTAAGTTAAACTTAGGTGGCGTTGTCTGGCTTTAATTTGAATTCATATCATTTCTCAGACATCCAATATGCGCCCTTTTGTCCCCCTCAATCTAAAATTATGTTATTGCCACTGCATTTATGTTTGTTTGTTCTTTTTGACAATGCTGAGCACTCCGCGCTCAATTTTGGTTGACATTATACAGAGAAAAATGAGTATGAATTTGTATCACTCTATATCTGCAAACTGAAGCATAATTTTACATTTTATTTAGGGCTGCGGCAGCGCTGCAAAAAAACCACAAAGGTTATCCAAGTACTTTGGATAAATATGGCATGGGTGTGATTGACTAAAATTTCTCTCCATATAATTCCTATAGGGGGCGCTATTGCACACAATTTGAATTTTGCCAAAAGAAAGTGTTTAGGACTGGGACAGGCCCGGACTGGCCATATATTTTACTGAGCATTTGACTGGTGGGCCGGTTCCAAAATGGGCCGGTGCGTTAGATTTTATTTTTTTATTTTCTGCGCAGCCCGTGTTTTCTGGAATGGAATCATCCAATGGCCCATCACAGGCGCATCAGTGGCACATGTGCCGCACGCATGAGCCTGCCCAGTTTATTTATTTTTTTATTTTGTGTACGCGCGCACCACCTCCTCCCCCGCTCCCCGCTATGGGTGGGCTGGTCCAAGCCAAAAAATGCCAGGGCCGAATTATTGTCTCAGTCCGGCCCTTGACTGGGACTTTAACAACTGATAACATAATGAGCGAAATCGGGCTTTATATGTGCGAATGGGAGCAATTTTTTGTTTGCAAAAAAATCACTAAAATACTTCGTACAGTTTGCGGCTTCGCTGCATAAAACACGTAAAACTTAGAAAAGTAATTTGGATAACTTTTAAAGTTCTACATCTCAAGATTATTATCCACCCATTTTACCTCATTCCGATAAACGCTCTAGGAGGAGATGTTAAAATGTTAAAATGTCGCAATGTTAAAAAAAACCTGAGGTGGCGTAATAACACCTAGAGTACTTTGACGATATAACTACACGGATGTCGAAATACTCCAGGTGTTATTACGCCTCACAACATAGTACCCCTTTTCGAAATCGACATGTTTGATTTTGTGTATTTGTGTATTTTGTGTTTTGTGTGTTTTATGTAAAAACGGTGGCCTGTTCCTTTACAGCCACAAGCTGCATCGAACGTCCCTCGCAGGCCGTGCCTCCTTTAGTGCCTCCATTGCCGCGCCATAACCCTACCGAGGATGCTAGAACGACCACACTACATTTTATTGCCCTGATGTGCCATTAATCTTTGTCAGTAACCATAAAAACTATATTTTTAGCTCTACATAATGACTCCAACCTGCAGAAGGCGCCCCAATTTTTTTATTTATTCACAAGCAGCATCGGACAGCCCATCACTTCAATGACCACTGTCCACAAGCTCCTTACAGAGGGCGCTAACGCACTGTAATTGTGTATAATGTGAGATTTAGGCCTGTTTCAGACTGCACGCGGACCCCAGAGCCGAGCGCTCCCTTTCCAGCCGAACTACCTCGCGGCGAGCGCATGTATTCTGACTGCCACGGAGCGCGGGCGAAGCGCCTGGAGTAGTATTGGACTCAAAACAACTCCTCGTGGTTCATTCTAAAGCAGCACTATTAAATATAAGATAGGAATACAGCTGATATGTCTCCTTAAAGTGCAACATGTGTTTTATGCATATGAAAAAAAATCTAAATGTAGTAGTACCTGGAAAATTATGTTATTAAAACGCCTAAAGTTATATTTCCTTATGTATTCCAAGTACACGATTGGATAGACGTGAAATTGCTTCATAAAAGTGATTTTTGCACATTTGGTGCTGAAAGTCGCTTCGCTGCGCAGCCTACACGTGGAAAAATGCGCTCGAGTTCCATTTTTGGTTTCAGGAGCGGAGGCAGCAGCACCCCGCGCCGATTCCCTGCTCGCCGCCTCGGCGCCGGTCTGTACACAGAAGAGTTTTCTCATCTGCACAACAGGACGCGACTTGAAGCGCGGCTTGCGAATGCACGCGGAGAGGGATTCGAAGACGAATTTGTTCACGAGTCCGTGTGCGGTGTGAAACAGGCCTTATGTGTCAGTCCCATTAGAATAACATGGGGGGCCTCGGTCGTCTCCATGGCAACACCGTACAAAATACAATATGGGTCCCATTGGCTTTTTTGATCGGGATGCCATCAACTATTTATATGCCGAATTTCTAATCTAATGCACGGCTTCGAGTTGTTTAATCCGCTTATACCATGGTCCCACAAACGTAACATTTTATACCAAATGTTTTTTCATTGACTAAATTCGCTAAATATAGGTCACTGTCTGAAGGCTCGTGTCAGAGCGAGCCATTCTCTCTCTGCTGCGAGAATCTCCGTCAGGCTCTACAAAACAACATCAGCACACGCTGCATCGCCAGACTCACAACACAACAGGACTAACCTGCACTTTTCCGTGGAAGTAAACACCGATATGTGGCACTCCTGGGCAGGAGTTATTTCACTTTTACGCTGTTTAACCTGAAGCTAGATAGCTTTTTTAACTACCGGACTACGTGTGCGGTTATATGAAAATAATGCACTCCTGTTAGCACCCACCAGCCAATCAGAATCTATTTGGAGTTCGTAAAAATGCGACGTCAGCGAAAATGCTGACTCAGCATTTTCCAGATTTCCTGCCAAAATAACGAATGTCTGTACCGAATCCTGTCGCTCTACGACAAAGTTGACATTGGCCCCTCCTCCATAGGTGCAATGTATGTAAACACGTATTTGAAAAAAAATTTGGGCAAAGTTTGGTGAGTTTTCGACTATGTTCAGGGGGTCAAATTCCTGCTCAAAGAGCAGAAAAAGAAAAAACAGATTACAACATATTATATACATTTTTGGAAAGCTCTCAACGACCTGCACGCAGCCGGATGACAGTTGGCCATAGGCACCCATTCGTTTTCCTGCAACAACAAGTATAAAGGGTATGGGATGTCATTGTTTGAGATGGTGAGTTTACGTGTGACTAGGGGACAGCGCTTCGCGCTGTTTTCGTGCGCTCCGCGCACCTAGGTACAGTGCGCGTCGTGCACTGCGTTGCGATTATAATAGGCCCTTGCGAGGGCAGGACGCTCGGGCCTAAAAAATATTCCTATACGAAAACAATGTTCCCACTTTCGCAGGTACCATAAACTATATATTTTTGGAAAGTGCTCGCACATTCCTACCTCATGGTAGGGATCTCTCAGTCGCCCATTGACTTTTATGGGCGACTGACTCTGTACAATTACAACGTTGATTTTTGCATTATATAAGTATGTGTGCGAAACATGCATGACAAGAGGAGTGCGTCTGAGAGGAGGGGAGCGCAACGCGCTTGTTTTGTGCGCACTTTGGGGGGTGCGATTTCAAGAGCCCCTTCACCAGCCCTGATTGCGCTTGGTCCTAACAACTCAGTTACAGACTCATGAATGTAATCTGCTCTATTGCACTATGTGGCCTGTCCACACTCATATCTGCTATCACTTAATGCACCTGCACATCTGTGAATACACTCACGCTGTTGTTCTGCGTCAAATTGTTGTTGTCTTTATCATATTTTTATTTTAATCTTCTTTATGCATGCTCTTATCATCTGTAGTTTTATAGTTTGTACATGTATGCACTAATGTGTATTCACATGATTACACCAACACCAATTTTTGGTGTTAAGAGTGCACTATACAAGCATTATCTTTAAATGGATTCTTACCTGAACAGTGAAGCTTGTGGTCTCGTTGCTGGCGTTGGCTTCAGCAACATTCACCTGTTTCCCAGTGATAGCACTGCCTGCAGAGTTAATGAAGGAGGACTTTCCTGCTCCCACAGGTCCATACAGCAGGATACGCAAATGAGACGCTCCATCCAGTTTGTAATCTGTCACATAACGACGAAGTTCATCTCTTTTCCTGGAAAAGAACAGTTTATGACATGATGTTACAACATTGTAAACAGCCTATAGTTTAAAATGGAGTCAGTGCAGCTGAGGATTCTATTGTGGTAACTATGGTAACGGTCAAAATGCAGAATTTTGGACGCACATACTATAAACTAAGGTCACATGATTGTCTCATAGAAACATCCAAAAGTTGGGACAATATTCCAGTCACTTCCAAATAATGATCAGGGAAAACATTTGGACATTTCTCCATTTTTTTGTGAGAGTGTGTAATATCCAGCAGAATCCTCTGGCTCCCCTTTGCTGCGCAGCTGGTTCAATAAAGAGGATCAAAAAGCAACAACAGACTGAACTGTGCTGTGTTGCTGTAGTGAAGCTACAGCAATATAAAAGAAATATATATATGGATTTTGAATAATAAAATCCATATATATATTTGAATAATAATTGCAGCCAGGGGCCGGAGGGTGTCCGGTTTGGGAACCTCAGGATCTCATCTCTGCTGTTTGCAGACGATGTTGTTCTGTTGGCTTCATCAAATCAGGACCTCCAGCTGCACTGGGGCGGTTTGCAGCCGAGTGTGAAGCGGCCGGGATGAGGATCAGCACCTCCAAATCCGAGGCCATGGTTCTCCACCGGAAAAAGGTGGCTTCCCCGCTTCAGGTCGGTGGGGAGTCCTTACCTCAAGTGGAGGAGTTCAAGTATCTCAGGGTCTTGTTCACGAGTGAGGGACGGATGGAGCGTGAGATCGATAGACGGATCAGTGCAGCGTCAGCAGTGATGCGGTCGCTGTATCGGACTGTTGTGGTGAAGAGGGAGCTGAGTCAGGGGCAAAGCTCTCGATTTACCGATCGATCTACGTTCCCTCCCTCACCTATGGTCATGAGATCTGGGTAATGACCGAAAGGACAAGATCACGAATACAAGCGGCCGAAATGAGTTTCCTTCACAGGGTGGCTGGGCGCACCCTCCGAGATCGGGTGAGGAGCTCAGTTACCCGGGAGGAGCTCGGAGTACAGTCGCTGCTCCTTCACGTCGAAAGGAGCAGCTGAGGTGGCTAGGGCATCTGTTCCGGATGCCTCCTGGTCGCCTCCCTCGGGAGGTGTTCCAGGCATGTCCTATTGGGAGGAGGCCTCGTGGAAGGCCCAGGACACGCTGGTGGGACTATGTCTCTGAGCTGGCCTGGTGTGGCCTCGGGGTCCCCCAGAACAGCTGGAGGAGGTGTGCGTGGATCAGGAAGTCTGGGCATCTCTGCTGAGACTGCTGCCTCCGCGACCCGGCCCCGGATAAAGCGGAAGAAAATGGATGGATGGATGGATTTTGAATAATAACTGCTTACTTTATTTGTTTATTTGGAGAGGACAGTGCACATTAATGAACACTCAGTACAGTTACTTTGTGTAAATGTGCCAGATTTAGCCATGGGCTACATCCCATCCGTAGTCCTCGTACATTTAAGACAACACATGTTTAAAACAAACAAACAAACAAACAAACAAACAAACAAACATGGACATCTAGTATTTACTCTATTTACAACACACACATAATTTCCAACTAAATTATACTTACCCCGTATCAATCACTCTCCATTGTTCCATATCTGCAAAGTAAGTTTCAGAAATTAGCCAATGAAATTGGCACATTTTTGTCTGCTCATGCTGTCAAATAATGAAATCAGTCTTTAATATTGATATTCTCTTATTCACTGGATGTTGATGTTAGTTACTGGTGTGATTTAAAATGTCCCTGATATGGCAGGCCATTTTGACATTTAATCTACATTCTGGATATGTAATACTGATATCTCTAATTCAGTTTTCACTAGTAAAAACTATCATCACTAATCACTAATAATATTTCTTCTATACTCTATACTAATTTTGGATATCCATGAGATCATTTCTAGTTGTGCAAATGACATCATGTTTCCCATTCATTTCTATGGTTGATGTTATTATAGATATCCGTGATGTCATTTTGACTTGTCGTAATTCAGTCATAATTAGTCGTAGCTGAATTATGACTAGTAATAATTCTAGTTAGATATATCTACAACCTAATTTTTCTAGACATAATTCTAATAGGGCTGTGTCTGGTTTCCCGATTGTGCTAAAAATGTGCCCAGTCATGAGAACCAGGGACACATGTCGGCAGCCCAAGTTTTGAGAAAAACGCAAAAGGAGTATTTTTTATTTTTTTCACTTGTGATTTTTGCTTTTTTGCAGAATTGTTCAGTTGAAGTCACGAAGAAGCCTCTCCATGTTTGAGCTAGCAGTATTAGTATATTTAAAAGCGTAAACTTTTAGGTTCAAACTGGCTTGTTTTGGGAGATTTCGGAGCGTGCAGTAGGAGCATGACTTGTCTGTGTGTATTTACATACTGGGTAAGCACTGGTTGTGTTGGATGGACACCGCAAAGATTGTAGCAGACGAGCTGAACCGTGGACGTTACAACGAACATGTTTGGAAGTGGATTTATTAAATCACGGATTATGTGGCGCCGCTTCTTCATGAGGAGCCTTGATAGCAAAGCAGCAACAGCGGACAGCAGGACAAGACTTTCCCCACAGCAGCACTAAAAAAGCTTCCCGCAAAAGCACCAAACAGTAAGTTTTGTATCTTTTTATTACGGTGGATTTTGCGTTTGAGTTGATCTCTGATGTCTCGCTCTGTCAACAAAACATCCGCCTGTTTCCACGTTAGAATACGCTCGTCTCCACCATCATGTGTCGTGTGTTTCCTTGTGTTGTTTGGGGAGGAGGCGCCGCTGCTTTGGTTTCCATTGTTGACACATCCTTTAGTGCAATGTTCTTCAACCTTTTTTGAGCCATGGCACATTTTTTTTCAATCAAAAAATCCTGAGGCACACCGCCAGCAGAAAATGTTAAAAAATTCACTCTGTAGCCTATATTCACAATATAAAGTCGTTCTCATCAACGTGTCTTGTATAGGAATGCCACTGTCGCTGCCACCTGTCGCATTCATGCATCACTAATTCTCTTGAAATGAGCTCCCTGCGGCCATTTACTGATATGGCAGAGCATTACACAGTGACTCTGTTGATCACTAGACAACACAGACCCTCAAAAACACCACATTATATGCGGATAATAATTAATTTGTTTTCAAAAAAATATTTT
Source organism: Neogobius melanostomus (assembly GCA_007210695.1). NCBI lineage: Eukaryota > Metazoa > Chordata > Actinopteri > Gobiiformes > Gobiidae > Neogobius > Neogobius melanostomus. The sequence goes on along the minus strand of VHKM01001226.1, from coordinate 50,217 downwards.
TTTAAACCAACTGTGTGAAATTTTATAATTTCCCAAGGCACACCAGACAATATCTCACGGCACTCTAGTGTGCCACGGCACAGTGGTTGAAAAACACTGCTTTAGTGAACAAATGCCACTCAAAAAAGGCAGTTTTATACATACGCCTATTGTCGATCAGTTATATGTTCGAGTGAGTGAACTCAAGGCCTGAGACTGAAACCCCACACACATGACACGACAGGGGCAGCTTTACAGGGGTATGGCTCTTCTAAATGAGATGTAAATGAGCCCTATTGTCACTCCAAGAGAGGTGAGAACTAGAGCCCTGCATTTGAGCTCGAGGCCCGAGGGGCCCGACGGCCCGCGGGCCAGGCTTCGGGCCCATTACCGCATCATTGTGTCGGACACGGGCCGGGCTCGGTTTTCCCCTGCCAATGCGTTGTGCTGCTATTTTTTAACCAACTTAAATGGCGACATTAAATACAGCGCCCGCTCTCCTCACTCCCTCTCTTCCTGCCCACCTGCTCTCTCACACCCCGTCTTGACCCGCCAACTCAACACAAACATGGAAATGCCGTCCCTGTGGGCTATGGCGTGGGGGGTTTCCTCGCCGTGCGTAAAGCTCTGCAAAGTGGTATTGAGAGGGAGGATGGAGCAGCTTGCGTGCGGAGTGCTTCTATCAACGGTATGTTTTCGCAGTGCTTACAGGACACAAATGCATGTTTGTTTTTCCCAACAATAAAAAATAAACACTGTGCTTTATGTTACGTTCAGATAGAAGTGTTTATTTATCCATACAATGCAGGTCAACTGTTGCAGCGCTGTGGGGGGGGGGGGAGAAGAGCCGGGCCACGGGCCGGGCTCGGGCCGGGCTCGGGCCTGCTAATTAGGAAAATCTGTCGGGCTGGGCTCGGGCCCGAACCTCACGGGCCCGGGCCGGGCTCGGGCACAGATATCAGGCCAACTTCTCTGTGTGGTTTCAGCTCAGTGATAACGCGCTAGTCTCTGGTGCAGGAGGACCCCGGTTCAAGTACGGATTCAACACTTTTGATACAACTCCACAATCAGCACCAAGTTATGAAGATAAAAATATTTATTTGTCCACTTTTGTACCTTTCACTGGCTTTTTATCTTTGCAGGGTTAGGAACGTTGGCATTTAGCACCATAGGCCTAATCAAACGATTCAAAAGTGAATTAAATCCCGAAGCAAGCTGAAAATCTTCTGCTTTTAACCTCTTAACTCCCACCTGAACCGAGCACATTTTCTCCAGTGTAAAAAGCTTCTGCTAAAAGCTACAAGAAGCAACAATAACACAACCTGTCCCTGTTTAGCTCTATTGATAGAGTCACTGACTGTGATGCGGCGGGTTCCTAGTTCAAATCCTGGTTAGATCAACGTCATTTTTAAGTTTTTTTTTTTTTTTTTTTTTTACTGTAATGCTAACTTTAATAATCATTAAATGATTACATTTTGTTGACATTTAATTTTTTTCTAAAACATACTTAGTAATTAGGCCAACACATTTAAAATAGTTGCTAGACTCATTTACAAGCTAGCAGAGAACTGATTTGTGCGTGCACAGAACCAAGATTTGCTTGGACATTTTATTTATATGAGAGCAGATATCAGAGTTGAGTGTGTGCAGAAAAAAATAATTTGCAAGCACAAATTATTTATTTTTGAGAGCAGATATTCGTGTTGTGTGTGCACAGAATTTTTTTTTTTGCTTGAACGTATTATATATTTTTGAGTGCAAAGACTTGAGTCGAGCGCGCACAGAACAAAGATTTGCTTGGACAAATAATATTTTGCTTGCAACATTTCTACTGCGCGCACGCAATACTCATGCTCCAGCATTATCCCAGCTCTGCCCTTCCCCACCCCGACCTGTGGACATACTCTGAACACAGTGGTCGAGCCCAATGACTGTATATCGAGCCATGTCATTGGCGCAGCCGATTGTGATCTGCCGCACGGGAGCGCAAGCTTTTTTTCAGCTTGGGTTGCTGTCTAAAGTAAAGCCAATTTGCATCTATTCATTTGTAAATAGGGCCATCACTTCTGTTTCAAAACACACTCAGAGATCACCCGCGTCTCATGGAAAATGAAATCAATTGGTCAGCACGTGCACAGACCTTGAACACACAGCCAATTTTACAATTCTGCCGGCACGGTAGCACAGCGGTTAGCGCTCGTGCTTCACAGCTAGAAGGTCCCTGGTTCGATTCCCACCTGGACGGGGCCTTTCTGTGTGGAGTTTGCATGTAGACTTTTGTAAGAAAGAAAGGGCTAAAATGCCTCACACGAAAGTTCAAAGACCTTTGGCTGCCTAAACAGCCTTTAAAGCTTGTCATATACTTGCCATATTGGAAACTACGAGGCGCCCAAAATTTTCCTTTGGCCTTTTTTTCTTTTTTCTTCAAAATGTGAAAATAAATGTATTCATGTAATGGGAATATCACATCTGCATCCTCATGCCTTTTGGAGATCATTTTATCTAACCCTAGCTTCATTATTCACATTATTAGAATTTGGGGGGAAGAAACTTTCGCACCACACTGTATGAAAGTCTCATAAGTCTCTCTCACATACTGTTCCAATGTCTGTGTGTTTTTACAAACTATTTCAAGTCTGTTGTCATTGTGCTTGTTGTTGTGAGGCCTTTCTTGTCTGTTAATTAATATGCATTGTCCCAACTTAAATAAATAAATGATATGGGGAAAATTCCACAGGGTTGTCAGCGTCCTATAGGGGTGCCATGTCGGCAGCGATATAGAAACTATTTGGTCAATGCCTTGGCTGCTACTTATATGAAACAGATGACACAGTAGTCAAGATTAATAAAGTACAGAATTTGCTCACCAAAATGGGACAAAAACTCTCTGATTAGAGAATGATAAACCATCATGTCTCTCTCAGTGGGAACAGCTCTCCATGGGAAACTCTCTTGACGGTCCAGCATGTGTTTCAGAGCCGTCAGCAAAAAGGTGTCCACATTATCTTTGTCTTTCCCTTCATAGTTGTTCCTCACTGGGATAATAGAGTCCAAAGGGATCCCAACCATGGAGCTGAAGGAACTCATCTGCACAGAGGACAGGTCACTGATAGAAAGTAAAAAACAAAAACTGAATATTTCCTCACTGGCAGAGGCGGGTAGGACTCAGTTACATTTAGAAAATAAGGATCTAGGATAGTCTGCACCAGGGGATGTTAAAGCAATTGATACTGTTTTTGGACACTAAACATGTCTCTGACCTTTGTTGTGTGCAATCAACAATTCAGTCGCAGCCTAATTAACCCAATTCACAATGATTATACCATGTTCTGGGTGAATACTGGATTCTGATTGGCTGGTGGGTGCTGACAAGCGTGCATTATTTCCGTATAACCGCACACGTAGTCCAGTAGTTAAATCACTGGGATATCACTCCGCTGTGGGCATCGCCATAGCAACGCATAACACAGCTGACTCAGACAAACGCTTAATTCTCTCTCGGGCCAACACGGAGACGCTAATGCATGCTTTTATCACCAGTCGTATCGACTACTGCAATGCCCTGCTCTCTGGTCTTCCCAAAAAGAGTATCTCAGGTTTACAACTTTTACAAAATTCAGCAGCTCGTGTCCTGACAAAGACCAGGAGGCGGGACCACATTACACCGGTTTTAGAGTCGTTGCATTGGCTCCCCGTGTGTTTCAGGATCGATTTTAAAGTTATTTTAATGGTTCTTAAATGTCTTAATGGTCTTGGTCCTTCTTATCTTTCAGAAATACTTTTACCTGCGCTCCTCTGGCAGGGGTCTCCTAGTTATTCCTAAAGTCAACAGAAAGACTCACGTCGAGGCGTCTTTCCAATATTATGGCCCTCGCCTCTGGAACGACCTGAGGAGGAGCTCAGGACCACAGAGAACGTTCATGTTTTAAACAATTATTAATTTAGTCCTAATGATATATTGTGTGTGTGTGTGTGTGTGTGTGTGTGTGTGTGTGTGTGTGTGTGTGTGTGTATGTATGCATGTGTGTATGGATGTATGATGTGGGGCATATTGTTTTAAATGTTGTAATCTGTAAAGCACTTTGTGATACCTTTCGGTATGAAAAGCGCTTTATAAATAAAGTTTGATTGATTGATTGATTGATTGATTGATTAATTAGTGACTGACATGAACGAATGAGATGGATTAAACAAAACTTTTGATGTATGGGAGGTAGAGGAGAGCAAGCAGCTAGGTTAGGCTTCTGTTAATAAAATGAGCTTTCCATTTCTACTGAAAACGGTTAAGGCACTATTCATTATTTTCAGACGTATATAAAATGATCCCTGCACTATTAAGCATATTTGGCTGGATTAGTAAAATCAAACATAAAAGTTTCAGTTCGTGGGGCCGAGGTTTAAGCGACTCCACTGCAGCTGTTTCAGTTGAGCTCGTTGAGCTACAAGTTGCTAGCTAACTAGCTTTAGGTTAAACAGCGTAAAAGTGAAATAACTCCTGCCCAGGAGTGCCGCATATCGGTGTTTACTTCCACAGAAAAGTGCAGGTTAGTCCTGTTGTGTTGTGAGTCTGGCGATGCAGCGTGTGCTGATGTTGTTTCGTAGAGCCTGACGGAGATCCTCGCAGCAGAGAGAGAATGGCTCGCTCTTCCTGTCTCTGTCGAGTGCGGACGTGTTTTCTCACTTCTCCTGGCTTTTGTGCTTTTGTCCTGCCTCTGCGAGTGTCTTGTCTGACTTTTATTTTTCCTCTTGGACCACCTGCTCGCTGTCCTCCCGAACCGCTAAACTATGGAATTGATTAACCGTTCTCTCAGCGCAATTAATACGTTTTTTTCACAAAGTGAGGCCACAGAGGAGGTCGTCTTTCTTGACCGGATTTTCACAGCTCGGTTTGCGATGGATGTCGTTTGCCTAGCGGTCCTGTCGGTCGGAGACATCAAAGATATTTACTTATTTGGACTCTTGATAACAGGGCACCTGCTTATTGGATGGACTGCCCTGGATTATCGGAAATTTGGAATGACAGCAGTTTTCAATCGGACCACGCTGCTGTCCGTTAAAATTAATGAGCACTTTGGAGCAGGGAGTGACTGAGTGAAGGAATTACACCAGATGAACTGTTATGTACGACCTGGCAGCTCGCTGTGGAGACGGACAATAGTTGGACTATATTTTGGGAGGAAAAGGGTTGAACTGTGAAAGGAACTACCTGCTCTGGAGAACTGAAATAATGCTGAGACCAAGAAAAAAGCTAATTCACTATAAATTTATGAACTATTTTGGAATAATTCTCTTCCTCCTGAGAGAGGAGGTTTGAAGCAGCTGGACCTCTTATCTCTCCTACGCCGTCAACACTTCCCTTCAAGGCCAAGCCATGGAGCTAAACCTGATAAGGACTGAGCTCTCTGGGTCATATTTTGCATAACACTGACTTTCAGACAGTAAATAACCGCACACACATACCCCCTCCCTAACCACGCCCCCGTCGTTCTGCGTCATGTTTCTTCAGCCCCTGGTCAATGGTCAGTCATCGTGTATTTCCCATGTCTTGATGTTTATACATATGTGCTTTGCCTTAACTTACCTGATTGTAATTTCGCATATCTTCTTTTGTAAGGCGCATTGAGTTGCCTTGTGTATGAAATGCGCGGTATAAATAACGTTGCCTTGCCTTGCTCGCTCTGAGACGAGCCTTCAGACAGGGCAAGACTGGCTAAAACCCACATAAAATAGTCCCTGTAGTTTGGCATATTTAGCGAGTTTAGTAAATGAAAAAAAAAACATTTGTTGTAAATGTTACGTTTGTGGGACCATGGTAGCCTGGCTAACACCAGACTAAAATCACAATTGATATTTAGTCTGGGGACCACCAATTCATTTTCTCGTAGGAGAGGTGTGGTTTATGATTGTCCATAGCCGTTTATTGGGCGCTACGAATGTTTATCATGCATCAGCACGTAGCCTTAGCCAATCGTATCAGATGACGTATGATGTACCAGCTCTACATTTTCGAACCAAACTATTTAGAACACGTTCTAAAGCTTGATCGAAAGATCGCGTCGCGTCTGCTGCTGTCATGTTGGATCCGTAAATAAACTTTTTTTTTATCCGTAAACAAACTACAAGCTTCCGTATGTCGAATAGCGCGTCATCGTCTTGCCGTCCCTCCTCGTTCTGTGATTGGTGCCCAAATCCATGTGAAGATTTGGGCTATTGTCCCCAGGCTGTTGTGAAGTTCGAAAGGATTCGAGCGCACACAGCAGTCTGGCGGTTATAATGCATGATGCGCAGCGGAGTGCATTATAACCGTCTAATGCACGGCTCCGAGTTGTTTAATCCTTACTTATCACACATGTATGTTCATTAACATGCACTGTCCCGACCAAATAAACCAATAAATAAAATAAATATGAGCATATGTTTTTCCTTTTTAATTTTGACCAGTGATGCTGTCTCACCCATTCACATTTAGCAAACTTACCTTTACCATATGTATGTCCTGGAAGATGCTCTTTATATCTCGTGCAATGGCATTGGAGATACAGTCGATGTGCGTAGCAACAGTGATATGTGGAATCCCTGAAAAGAGATCAACAGTTTGAAGCAGGACATGTTGAAGAGCAATGTAATGAGTCTATCCATCTTCTGTTTTATTCATAGCCAGCCTGTGTGTGCAGGACTATGTGCAGAGAGACGCCCGGACTGTCCCCCCTGTCCAGACACTTCCACTCCTCCTGGGGGACAGTCTCTCCAGCATGATACAATTTCCAAACTGTGGGACTGGTCTTCTTCTCTTACAGTATATGACATCATCTGGTCTATATTTTTTTCTCTGTTTACCACTTGTACCATGTCCACAACCACATGTCCACACTATCCTAACTCAGAGTGAATATAACCCCACTTTTATTAAACGGAAAGCTCAGGTTCTGTAAGTGCGGTATGTTTTGTAACATGGGGCCCATGTCTTATTATTGTGCCATGTAAAAAAAATAGTTTAGCCTAGAACACTATTAAACACTTAGAGATATTTTGTAGATTGCACACACAAACCTCTATCTCTGGCGGCGTTTCTGATTTGAGTCATCTTCTGGATGACAGATTGGCCAAGGTTTGGAGAGTTTGCTTTCAGCACACAGACCAGAACATTCACTTTGTCATCGATGGTGGGATTACGATTGTAGTTGCGTTTGTATCTTGCTGACAGAGCACAACGAGAATTAAACTGTAAAACAGGAAATAATGATATTGATCAGTGTTGGGAGTGCACTGCCTGCCCAAAAGATTGATTGAACCAGGTTTATTAAACATAAGACATTTTTTATCTGTGTCAGTAGTGAACCCTACTCTGCACTCCACTCCCCTCACCAGGTGTTCCCCCTCTCACCCACGCCTCTCACTCCACACTCTGCCCAGAAGATGCTTTCAAAGGGAAATGTAAAACTCATATGTGTTGTGTGCATTTATAGTGCTGAAGTTTTACATCCCACACCCCTCAGACCCCAGACACACCAGCCATGTAATCCGTGCGTTTATGACTCTGCTCAGTGTAAACATCCCTTTTTGCAGTGTTTAATCATAGATTGAAGGTGGATTGGAGCAGCCACACTGAGCTGTGTGTGACACATGTATGCCGCACAGCGCCAAACGCACACAGATGCAAAAAATAGAATCAATCCTATTTTTCCAGATTCAAAACATTGGTGTATAATGTTATTTTATCAAATACAATACTATTTTTATGTCATCATCGAAACAGCTTACATGATACAAGCGTTGACAATTAATATGTTTTTGTGATTATTTATGTTTGCGCTATTTCTTATCTTTTTACATATTTTTTTTAGTAATACTTCATAAAATAAGTTTAGGCATATATTTATTTTGGTTTCACTTGTTATATAAAGGATTAACCTTTATCCAATTAATTTGTACATAATGAAATATTAAGTAAGAATTTATTTTTAACATTTACAATATAGCCCGGTAATAATTGTCCGGAGTCTCCCCACAGTACCCGGAACCTCCAAGCAACACGTTTCCCCCCATCAAGCAGGAAATCGGAACACCGCCGGGTGAAGTGGCCTGTCGCTAACAGCAACGAGTGGACCAAGCTGGATGAGGACGTAGACGAAACCCTGGAATTCATTTCGAAGGGTGACGCTGACCAGAAACTCCAAACCATGTGCTCCCTCATAATGAGCATAGGAGCTGAGCGTTTTGGAGTGGAACAGAAGCAAGGAGCAGCTAGAAATCCAGCAAAACTCGGCGGGAAGTCAAGATAAGCGAGTTGAGGCAAGAACTCAAATCCTTGAGACGTCAGTTTAAGGCAGCCAAGGAAGAGGAGAGAACTGCTCTGTCGAAACTCATTATTATTGTAAGAAAGAAGCTCATCACGTAGAGAAGTGCCGAATAGCACCGAAGAAGGGGTAAAGAAAGGGCACGGAAACGAAGCGCCTTCATTGGCTACCCCTTCACCTTCACTAAGAGGCTACTGGCCAGAAGCGAAGTGGTGACGGAGGTTGAATGCAGAGGGCCAAAATCAAGATCTGGGACCCGGCAGCCCCCAATAAGAGCCTTTATGGATGACTTGACAGTGATGACCACATCCGTGTCTGGGTGCAGGTGGCTCCTCCAGGGGCTTGAACGGCTCATCACATGGGCAAAGATCAGCTTCAAGCCAGCTAAGTCCAGGTCTCTGGTTCTTAAAAAGGTAAAGTGGCCGACAATTTCCGCTTTACAGTTGGATGGACCATGATTCCAATGGTGACCGAAAGACCTGTCAAGAGCCTGGGCAAAATCTTTGACAGCTCCCTGAAGGATGCAGTGGCTTTGCAGCAGACAAAGAGCGACCTGACCTCATGGCTCACAGCCATCGACAAATCTGGTCTCCCGAGAAAGTTCAAGGCCTGGATGTACCAACATGGAGTTTTGCCTACTCTGGCCTCTGTTAATCTATGAGGTACCAATGACAACGGTTGAGTGTCAAGAAATTTGTGAAATTATCATATGTATTGCATTGGTATTATTGCTAAATGAATTTGTGTTAGTTGAAATGTTAACTTCTTAAACCTTGAGTTGATCCCATGAGATGCTCCAAACCACTGAAGCTTGAAGCTGTGTTGTGAGATAAAGGTGCAAGGGTCATAAAAACCCCCATAAAAGGGAACTTTTTGACCAGTGACCCTTGACTTATGCCAACACAGAGCCAGGTGCCCGTTCAGGAAGAGGGGGGTTAAAGGTTTATGGCTTCCAACAAAAGAGCCGAGCGGAAAATAACCAGTGACTGAGCAACAGCCCCACCCTGACTGAGGAGTCCAGGGGGGCTGGGGGTCTTGGAGTGGAAAACTACTGCCCTGAGGCAGGAAAGGGGCATGGCTAGATATGTTCATATAAGTCTGTAAGAATCTTTGTATTCTGTGTGTTTTGAGCGGAGGCTGGCAAGGCGCCACATGGCCCAGTCTCAGCACCCGGTACCGATAAGAGTAATAAACCTCAATACTTGACTTCGTGTGTTAAATCCGTTTATTTCTGGGGCAGAAAGTAACCAGGGCGTTTCTAAAGACTGCTGTGCAAAAAATCCCTAACATTGAGGCACTAGAGAAGACCAGCAGCCAGTCCACTAAGCTGCACCTCCCTCTCAGGGGACTCTCGGAGGAATTCAAAGTCACCCGCTCCAGAGAGGTAATGAAGTACAGGGACTCCGCAGATGTCAAGGTCGCCTCGGCAGGAATCGTTGTTAAGACCGGGAGGAAGTGGCAGGCACAAGAAGCCGTAAGCAGAGCAGAGGATGGCTGAGGCACAAGACCTTGGTGGGAACTGTAACAAGGGGGAGGGCAGGCCTCGGCAGTTTCCCAAAGCCACGTTTCGACTGGACCCGCGGCAAGGAGAAGCACCAACTGGTCCAAGACGAGATCTGTGCAGAGGTGGAGGAAGAACGTTGCTGCAGGATGGTCAGCATGTCCTAACAAGGGGCATGAACAAGGTGGGAGCATGCGGAACCTCGAAAACTCACCTGGGCAGAGCTCTGGAGAGCTGAACCTCTGCACTTGGGCGGCACGGTAGCGCAGCGGTTAGCGCCTCCGCTTCACAGCTAGAAGGTCCTGGGTTCAATTCCCACCTGGACGGGGCCTTTCTGTGTGGAGTTTGCATGTTCTCCCAGTGTCTGCGTAGGTTTCCTCCGGGCACTCCGGTTTCCCCTACCACAAAAAACATGTGCAATAGGTGAATCCTCCAGCCAGGTGATTCTGACCATCAGCCTGGCTCCACATCATGGAGAGATGGGTCCCCGGGCGCGGCACTGCTGTCGACCACTGCTCCTTACGGGTTGCCTCAACGGCATCGAAGGATGGGTTAAATGCAGAGGACAAATTTCCCTACGGGGACAATAAAGTATACAAACATATACAAACAAACAAACAAACATAAAATTCCTCATACAGTCTGTGTACGATGTCCTCCCATGCCCGGCCAACCTGCACATCTGGGGCCTAGCAGACACTCCGGAGTGCAAACTGTGCCAGAGGAGGGGCACCTTGGAGCACATCCTGAGCTGTTGCCCAAAGGCACTAGGGGAGGGGCGGTATCGTTGGCGCCATGACCAGGTTTTTAAATCCCTGACGTATTCCATCTGTGCAGCGATACAAAACAGCAAGTCCCAGGTCGCCCCGAAGCAGTCAATCACTTTCATCAGAGCAGGACAGAAGGCAAACCGCCAGCCCTACTCCTCAGGAGGGCTCCTTGCCACCGCTCGTGACTGGCAGCTCCACGTTGACCTGGGAAGGCAACTCAAGTTCCGCTACCACTACACTCCGCCCAGATATGGTGCTAATATCGGAGTCAACCAAGCAAGTGGTGCTACTGGAGCTGACTGTCCCTGGGAGGAGCAGATTGCAAATGAGAGAAAGAGGGCCAAATACTCTGAGCTCACCGCAGAGTGTCGGAGCAATGGCTGGAGAGCCCGGTGCAAACCAGTCGAAATTGGATGAAGGGGTTTTGCTGGTCACTCACTACAGCGAGTGTTCAAAATCCTTGGCATTAGAGGACTGCAGTCTAGAAAAGCCACCAAGAACATCCTTGAGGCCGCAGAAAAGGCCTCCTGGTGGCTGTGGATCCATAGAGGGGATCCTTGGACACAGGCCGGTGTCTGATCACCCCCGGCTGGGTCGTCCGGGCGAGGGTGTCTGATGATTAAAGACCCGAAACACCCTATGACCCCAGGTTTATCACTGATGACGTGTCCAAGTATCACCGTGAGGTGTATTTGAGTTCTTGTGCTCACGCTCATTCTAAAGTACCCATTATAAGATTCTGTCCCATTTACTTGGATCTAGCAGTTTTAATCAAATAGGCTTAACATTGGCTTTACTTGCTTTTCTCTTTATCCAGTACATGGTTTTAGTAACTCTCACTAACCTCCCCAGTGTCCTCTACTGGGCTCCTGTAACGGGAACTTGACTGTCTAGTAACCGTAACTGACAATACTAAATGAATACTGTGAAATCCCTCTTAATAATACTAGCGTTACTAATAGTCAGTGCTTAACATTGGGCTTAATAATTAGGCATCGGGTTTACAACTTATTCCAAGTAAGCGCGATGAGTTGGAATTTACAGTGTAAATGCCAGAAGAATGAGGGATATAATGTTCTACACGGTTTTATATTTTTACAAAGCCAAAAGTTTACATAAGTTTCATTAATATTTAGGAGCACTGTATAAGTTCTGTCAAATGTTTGGATTTCCTTCCACAAGGTTCTCACAATAGTTGGCAGGAATTTAGGTCCATTCCTCCAAACAGAACTGGTGTAAATGAGCCGCGCTGTGCCCCGTGCTACCCTCGGACTTTCAGATCACGTGATGGTTCATGTGATCACTGCATTGGCTCCCCGTGTGTTTCAGGATCGATTTTAAAGTTCTTTTAATGGTTTTCAAATGTCTTAATGGTCTTGGTCCTTCTTATCTTTCAGAAATACTTTTACCTTATGAACCTTCACGGCCCCTTCGCTCCTCTGGCAGGGGTCTCCTAGTTATTCCTAAAGTCAACAGAAAGACTCATGGCGAGGCGTCTTTCCAATATTATGGCCCTCGCCTCTGGAACGACCTGAGGAGGAGCGAAGGGGCCGTGAAGGTAAATGTATTTAAGAGCAGGCTCAAGACCCACCTATTTAGCTTAGCTTTTAACTATTCATTTATTCATTCATTCATTTTCTTCCACTTGTCCGTTGCCGGGTCGTGGGGCAGCCGTTGGAGCTGCCCAAATCACATAGCACCAGCCCTGCTTTTAACTAACATCTATTTATTTAGTCCTAATTATATATTGCATATTGTGTGTGTGTGTGTGTGTGTGTGTGTGTGTGTGTGTGTGTGTGTGTGTGTGTGTGTGTGTGTGTGTGTGTGTGTGTATGTATGTGTGTATATATATATATATATATACACATGTTGTAATCTGTAAAGCACTTTGTGATACCTTTCGGTATGAAAAGCGCTTTATAAATAAAGATTGATTGATTGATTGATTGACCTAATCCCTGCATACAGACAGAGACTGAAACTCGCTAAACCTGTAGTGAGCACAACTAAGAAGTTCACCACTGAGGCTGTGGAGGAGCCACAGAGACAATCTGTTGTCTCGTGTTTGGAGACAACAGATTGGGAGGCGGTAAAGGCTGCTACTAACAACCTGAATGAATATATGGACACTGTGACCTCATACTATATCCACTTTAATGAGGAGTGCATCATTCCATCACGCACCAGGGTTTGTTATAACAATGATAAGCCTTGGTTCACACCTACAGGTGAAACTCTGAAAATCAGAATATCTTTCAAAAGTTAATTTATTTCTGTAATTCCGCTTAAAATGTGAAACTAATATATGATATAGACTCTTTACATGCAAAGTGACATGTCTAGCCTTTGTTTTGATGATCATTTATATTTATTTATATAATATTTTCACAATATTCAAATTTTTAATTTGGGGTTTTTACAAACTGGGAGCCATAATCATCAAAACTATAACAAATAAAAGCTTGACGTATCTCACTTTGCATGTAATGAGTTTATCGTATATTAGTTTCACAGTTTAAGTGTAAACTCCGACAGCTGTGGGAGGAGAAAGAGGCCGCGCGCAGGAGTGGAGACGCTTAAGGGCCTGTCACAATTGGCGCATTGACCGCAGCAATTTTGTCCCCCATTTGTTCTGCGCCAACAATGAAATTGCCATCAGTCGCAAAAATCGCAAAGTAGACTTTTAAGAAATCTTAGTCACAGTCACAATAGAGCACGGGCTGCAACTGGATGTGGTTGATTTGGATACTGTCCAAATGCGAGTGGTGCAAGGAAGAAAGCGAATGGTGAGCGGCTGGGGAGCGAGTGTTTTCGCCATATAAAGGCGGAAGTTGTGTCCTCCTCGTCTTTTCCACGGTAAACTTTGAAGGACAAGTCGACAAGATGCCACCCAGGAAGACCAACGCTGCAAAAGTAAAGGTACTCGCCAAAGCCACAGTAAAGACCAGTGAAGACCTGTTCTCAATCACACGACAGGCCCGGGACAGACGATAGTTGAATATGCTTTCCTCTTTGGTCCGGCCACGGTTGGAGAATGGCTTCATCAACCAGAACCGGAGAGGGAATGCATCATCACCTACAAGGAAGTAGGGCGTGGGTTTGTCATTGCTTTGCAGTGGCTCAGGTTCAGGCAGGTTGAGCGTGCCATCCTGCAGGCCTCGTGAAAAGCGGGCTGTGGTTGAAGACCTGACAGTCGGACGATGAACCTTGGGCTCCCACATCTGCCCAAAAGAACTTATAGTCAGTGTCACACACAGCCAGAATTATAATGCTAAAAAGCCCTTGTAGTTGTAGTAGAGTGTCCCCTACTTTTTGGCATTTTATAGCAACATGTTTCCCATCCATGGCATGATGAAAATTCCACTTTCTCACAAATTCTTCTGCTATATCCCTCCGCTCGTCTGAGGTGGTCAGAAAGGCCACCTTGGTATTCATCAATGATGGCCTGGAATACCTCCGGGACGAACATGCTTATAGTGTTCTGGGAGATAAATGAGCCAATACTCATCATGAGATGAGACAAGGCAAAACCGGGACTAAACCAGAACTAAAGCGGGACTGGCGGACCCCAGAGATATTTTTTCTTCACATGACAACTGCGAAGGCTCCGAGCAGAGACATCGCAAATTACTTATGACGACTGTTCGAGGGAAAGAGACGTGGAGCAAGGAAGTAAAAAGGATCTGATCAGGGCTTTGCTCACTGGCCTCTAGCACTGCTCATATTAATGGTTTCCTCATATTTATGAGTAATGGCTTTAGGTGTAAAGTTAGTTTTAACTGTTAGCTCTAACGTGTCTGCAAATGCGATTTCATTTACATTCCGTAATTAATGTCGTGATTGTCAGCGCGCTGTTCTGTCTTTGCGTAACTTGTTTGTTTTGTTTATATCAGACGCACAACGTCCTGCAACTTTCTCTTCCTGGTTTTGTTCTGCTCTCTGGCTCAGTTGCGTTCATAAACCAAATGATCCGCTTCAGAGTTCGTTTGAACTGGACCGAGACCCACATTTTTCACCCGGGCCAGGGTTCGCTTCTTTGGCCCGGACCTCAAACGAACCAGACTATCTGAGCAAACGGGCCCGGACTAGGATCAAAAGGGGTTTGTGAATGCGACCTAAGTCCAGCTTCAAGAGGTTGTCTGTAACGACTACATTTTTCGATCCGGGGCCCCACTCTATGTAGAACCTCTTGGAACATGGGAGGTTCCATTCTCATGTAGTTGATGAAATCACCCTTGCGTTACCGTTGAATCTCACCCATCAGCATATCATATTGTCCCAGCAACACCCGTCTCTCTATCCATGGCCGGACCCACCAATGTCTTTGTTGGCATCTCCTTATTGGCCCGTTTCACTCCCGAAGTAATAGGGAAATAATGTCCCCTTCTTGCTGTGGTTGGCATTGTTGTTGTCAGATTCGCATCTATCTCAAATGGTGTGGTGAAGTCTTTTGAGCGCTTGGTCCTGCCCCACCTCTAGGACATCAGCGCCCCCTCCTGGACTCGCTGCAATCTACAGAGCCAACAGGTCTCTGGACGACGCAGTGAACCTGGCTCTCCACTTCATGTTGGAGCATCTGGACTCCCCAGGAACCTACGCCAGGATCCTGTTTGTGGACTTCAGCTCTGCCTTCAACACCATCCTCCCTGGACTCCTACGAGACAAGCTCTACCAGCTCGACGTGCCCGACTCCCTCTGCAGGTGGATCACTGACTTCCTGACGGACCGGAGACAGCACGTGCGGCTGGGGAAGATCGTCTCGGACACTCAGACTACAAACACTGGAACTCCTCAGGGCTGTGTACTTTCCCCCTGGCTCTTCTCCCTGTACACAAACTGCTGCACCTCCAGTCACCAGTCCGTTAAACTGATCAAGTTTGCGGATGACACCACAATCATCGGGCTAATCTCGGACGGTGATGAGTCCGCCTACAGGAGAGAGGTGGACCGGCTGGCGTCCTGGTGCAGCTACAACAACCTGGAGCTGAACGCACAGAAGACAGTGGAGATGATCGTGGACTTCAGGAAAGACACAGCCCCACCGTCCCCCCTCGCCCTGACAGACTCTCCCACCCCCATCTCCATCGTGGAATCCTTCCGTTTCCTGGGCACCACCATCACCCAGGACCTCAGATGGGAGCCGACCATCAGCTCCCTCATCAAGAAGGCCCAGCAGAGGATGTTCTTCCTGCGGCAGCTGAGGAAACTTAAGCTGCCGACCAAGATGCTGGTGTAGTTCTATGCTGCAATCATCGAGTCCATCCTCGAGTTATTGACATTAAAAAGAGCCAGTCTTTTGAATGGGTCTTTGAAATAAACGGATCCCAAAGCCTCAGCTCCCAGTAAAGAGCCGTAAATCCCATCACTACATTTGTGGTGGATCAGAACACGAACGCACGGTCTAATGTGGCCACATCCGCGTCTCTCCGACATTGTAGTAATGCAGGATACGCATGTAAACAAATACACAGCCGGTGTGTTTGAGCACTCATAAGCTCGTGGGTATTTAGTCTGAGCTGCTGTTACAGAGATATAAGATAGAGCTATGTTTATTTATTTATTTATTTATTTATTTATTTGTTCATGTCATGTCATGCCATTACACTTTTTTTTTTTTTTTTCCTCCATACATGAACAAAAAGGAACAGAATGAAGATTAATCTTGTGATATCTGTTCCCATTAGCAAATTTACAAAATAAAATCAGAAATCCCCATCATTATACCCCGACTCATCACCAGGTCACAAAACATAACAAAACAGCATCATTTGTCTTACAGTTCACTTCAGTTGTTTTCAATTTTTCCGTAATCACTCAGAATTTTGTCTTTGTACATTTTTTGAATTTGTAAACACTCGTACAACATTTAAATTCCACACTTAAAGAATTCCACAATTTAATTCCATAAACAGACGGACATTTCCGTTTCAACGATGTTCCTGCAAACATGTTCCGAAAATTATATTTTCTTCTATGGGAAGTTTCGTGTGCAACAAAATTACTTTGAACATCATTTGGCAATTTTTTTTGTTTAGCTTTCCACATAATAATCAAAATTTTTAAGTCGACGAGATCCTTAAATTTAAGAAGTTTATTTTCAATAAATAAAGGATTAGTGTGCTCTCTATAACCTTTCTTACTAATTATTCTAATTGCTCTTTTTTGCAGCAGGAACAAAGGCTTGGTGGTACAAGTGTATGTGTTACCCCAGACTTCAGCACAATAACTGAAATATGGGAGAATCATTGAGGAATAAAGTAAACTCAACAAGCTACAATCAAACAAATCTCTAACTTTATATAAAATGCCAATACTTTTGCTGACCTTTGTTTTTACATAGTCAATATGAGCTTTCCACTTTAATTTTTCGTCTAAAACAACACCTAGAAACTTAACTTCCTTGACTCTTTTTATACTAGCTCCATCAATTGTAATTTTCACATTATCAATTTTGCTATGATTACTGAAAATCATATAGTTTGTTTTATCCCAATTTAAAGATAACTTATTTTCGTTAAACCAATTTCTCACTTTTAACATTTCTTCTTCAATTCTTTCCGATAGCTCCAACAAATCACTTCCTGATTGAAATATACTGGTGTCATCAGCAAACAACAAAAATTTAACCTGTTTGTTGAGTCACAAATGTCATTAATAAACAAAATAAAAAGCAATGGCCCTAAAACAGACCCTTGCGGAACACCACATATGACCTCTCTACATTCAGAATCTAACCCGTTGATATGTACATACTGTTTACGGTTTGTAATATAACTTTGAAGCCACTGATGTGTTATACCCCTAATTCCATAGTTGGATGATTTTGACAGTAACAAATCATGATTTATGGTGTCAAATGCTTTGCGTAGGTCAATAACACACCTACAGTGTACTCTTTTCTTTCAATTGCAGCTGTTATATTTTCCACCAGTGCAGAGAGCGCTAGGCTTGTGGATCTTTGTGATCGGAATCCATACTGTTTGTCAGAGAGTAATTTATGTTTATCTAAAAAATTTGTTAATTTTTGTGCAAACCATTTTTCAAGGACTTTAGAAAACTGTGAGAGCAGCGACACTGGTCTGTAATTGTTAAATTTGTGCTTGTCTCCATCTTTAAACAGCGGAATTACTTTAGCAACTTTCATTTGTTCAGGAAAAACACCAGTTTGTATGGACAGATTACAAATGAAAGTCAGTGGTTTAACAATGCAGTCAATAGTTCTTTTAATAATTGTCATGTCTAGTCCATCACTGTCTGTAGAGGTTTTATTTTTACATTTATTTACAATAGATAAGATGTCATATTCACTGATCTCTTCAACAAACAGGGACTGAATGATTCTGCTTCCCAATTTGCATGTTTTATTTCCGTTAGTTGCATTCATTGTGTTCGCAATATTGGCTCCAATATTTGTAAAAAACAAATTAAATTCATTGGCAATATTTTTGCTGTTGTTATGCACAACATCCTTCTCAATGAAATAATCTGGTATCTTTTCTTGTCTAGAGTTTGGTCTTATTACTTTATTCAATACATTCCATGTTGCTTTCATGTTTCCATGATTTTCTCTCAGTTTTCTATTATAATAGTCCTTCTCTGCATTTCTTATAATGCTCGTTAATTTATTTTTATATGTTTTGTATTTGATCTCACTATCTGAGGTCCGTTTTTTAAATAGTTTTTATACAGTTTGTTTTTCTTTTGGCATGCTCTTATTATTCCTTTAGTAAACCAAGGTTTTTCACTTTTAAATATTGTTTTAGAAAGCTTCATTGGACACCATTTGTTATAAAGTGACAAAAAGTATTTAAAAAGATCCATAAGCCTCATTCACATCAGCCACATAAACTTCAGACCAGTCTTGTTTTGCAAGTTCACTTCTAAATCCATGAATCTTTTCCTCAGTCCTGACTCTGAAGTATGTGGGCCGATTTAAACGCTCATGTTTTGTAGGCTGCAAATCAAAGAAGGTAAAAACAGGCAAGTGATCGCTGATGTCATTTATCAATAAGCCACTTTGAACAATGTGATTTGCATCATTTGTGATAATATTGTCAATTAATGTAGCACAAGAAGTGGTGATTCTGCTAGGCTGTGAAATCAATGGAAAAAGCGACCGTGAAAATAATGCAGCAAAGAAATCAGAAGTAACTTTGCATTTGGATGGATTGAAAAAATCAACATTGAAATCACCACCTATTAAAAGGGTCTTCTGATTATTCTGGATATCGAGTAAACTTTCAAAACAATTCCGAAAAGCATCCACATTTGAGCCTTGTGCTCTGTAAATGCACACAGCTATCACATTCCTGCCTTTCTCCATCTCAATTTCAACAGCCACACTTTCCATAATACCATCTATAGCAATAGACATCGTTTCACTAATGTTGCATTTCAAATTATTATCAACATACAACGCCACACCTCCCCCTCTCTTTCCTGGGCGGTTTGTATAATACAAATTGTATCCATCCATTTCAAAATCTGCACCTTTCTCATCATTAAGCCACGTTTCGGAGAGGGCAATTATTTTAAATCGGCAGGCAAGTAAATTCAAATAGTCTTTAATTTTACTGAAATTGGCATAAAGGCTTCTAACATTAAAATGAACAAAAGATAGGCCTGTACCATCACATGAATTGAAGTGTAAATTAAATTCATCATCAGAATAATATTTACAAGCGCTACCAATATCATTCCACAGGTGGCTGTCGGGGTCAAGATCCATGTCAAAGTCATGCATTCTATGTTCTCTTAAATCATTGTTTTCCATAGTTAAATAATCCTGAGTAGTCCATGAATTAAATGTGGTTGATCTACATTCTCATAATTTACATAAATAGATTGATAGAACATTGTTTTTGTTTGTGCCAGACTCACAGTGTAGCCGTCTTTCACATGTCCGTCCATGGCCAGTTTGATGTCTTCAGGTAAAACTCCCATCTTCTCTCCGTCCTCCAAAGCCATGGTGTCATTGAACACAAATGGAAGCGTTTGCCTTTCAGCTCCTTTTATCTTGAATCTATATGTTTTGTACTGTGAATGAGAGAAACAGTGTCTGTGAGACAAGTAAACGAGCAAACCTTCTATTTAATTAATGCAAAAAGGATTTGCTTTCATCATTTTTTTTAATTATCTGCAAATAATTAAAAAAGTTAAATGTAAGAAAGGAATTAAAATGCACTAGACCTCTTAAAAAGGTGACTTCATTTAAACTATGACCAGGGCATTACTCCCTGTTTCACTGAGGAGTCAACATGGCTGTAGTGTTGTGTGAGCGTGGAGGTGACAGCCACAGCTCCCTCTCTCCTCAACCCAGGACTGTCATGAGCAGTGCACGCAAAACAGGATAAGTTAGTTATTTGTATTTATGTATTAGTGATTACCACTGATCGTGTTTGACAATTGTAGCGGATAGCAGGGGTCTCCCTTCCCAAATAATTAGGAGTTAACGCTTTCTGCCTAATGGCGGAACCTCTCCCTTGGTTTTAGCATTTTAATCTGTTCTTAACTTACCTCTGGTTTAGAGCTTTTTCTAGAACTCCAATGGCAGCTATTTCCCCCCGTTCGCAGTTTTAAGGTGGGACAAGCATTTTAATACTTTGTTTACATTTATTGTATGTCGGTTTTAATGCTTGTTTCCAGTTTAATTGCAGATTTTAGCCTGCTACTGTTTTGTTTAGAGTTCGTTTTAGGGTTTCCTTTTGGTTGAATTTGGGCTTTTAGAAACCCCTTTTAGCTCTGCACCAGTAATGTATAGCAGTCCCTGGATCTCAACTTATATAGCGCTTTTTCACCTTCATTAGGCACTCAAAGCGCTTTACAGCGAGGATCCACTCACCCATTCACACTCTCATTCATACACCAATGTACGCAGACACTGGAGGGTGAAGTGTCTTGCCCAAGGATACAACGACAATGTGCACCTTCAGGAGGCGGGATTCGAACTCCGACCTTCTGATCATGAGAAGGTACAGCGCAGATGTTTGTTATTTAGTGTGTGCGTTTGAGGGTACTTTCCGTTTTGTTTGGCGTGAGGCTACCCCCTCTCAAGTCATTCTTGTTTGGTTATTTTCTAATGTTTATCTGTTTTTCAGATTTTGTTTGGTTCTGGCCCAAGGGCTGCCAGGTTTTAATTAAAATTGTACTTTTAATTGTGTTTTTCACTCATTAATTGTCCGTGAGAGTAAATACTACGCTGACAGAAAAGACAAAGGGACAGAGGGATATTGTACATCCAATTACACAATAGAGATCTTTTTTTTTTCACTCAAACTTGGCTGTAAATACTGTTGGTGGTGCTAACCCGCAGTTAGCGTTGCCTGTTAGCTTCTTCTTCGTGATTCCATTAGTGTGTACTGGTGACTCCGACCCGATGGCAGGGAAATTGCAATTGTGGTTTTCTGGCCAGAGACACCAGGGGGAGATGAAAGACCCCCAATCATCCCATTAACATTGTATTACCCCCAGAGGGACTACGGAAAGGATTTATTAAGGTAAACACGTTACTTTGTACTGCTTTAAGTCGTTAAGAGTTAAAACTACAAAGACTCTTAAACAAAAAATAGTGGGTCTTTATCTGGGCTGCAGGCTGAACTGAACTTTAGTGCGCTGACGAAGCCTTTTGGATGAAGAGGCGAAACGTCTGACTCAAGAACCTTCATTGGAGACAAAGTGGCAAAAGGTGAGTTGAGAACTTTGAATGTGTCTTTTGTTTGTCTAGTGTACATCAAGCAGGATACATCTGAACGGGGAAGATCTCTATTAAGATGCATTTTTCAAGATGATTCTCTGTCTCTTTTGTTATTCTGCTTGGGTCTAATGCCTATCTCCAACATGTTGAACAGCCAAGGTCTCGGATATAATCAGCAAGCAACATACGGTCAGTCACTTGTTTTGCATGGACAACCTAAAGCTGTTTGCTAAAGTAGAGTCTCAGCTCAAGTTTCCCTCTGATGAAAAATGTCACTGCTGCCGGTGAGAGCAATAAATAATTGGTGAGCATCAACAGTTGTGCGGACTTTGCAAACCATCACCATATAGCCAACTACAATAACATAGCCAACTACTTGCACTGGACCATCTTCAAGCAAATGTGTGGTAAAGTGCATGAGAATTGGTACGAGGTATTAGAAACTGTTAGAAACATCAACGACTTCACCATAATGTTGGACATGGTCTCTATTTGTTTACTGTGCACTGAGCTGTTTTTTAAAATATATATTTTCTATATAACTAAAATACAAATTAAAACATATATAAATGTGAAAAAAATGAACATTTATTCAGTTTCTGTACCTCAACAGTGAAGGCTTTGTTGCTGGCACTTGCATTGACTGCAGCGACACAGGAAGCCCTCCCAGTGACAGCGCTGGCCACAGAGTTGATGAAGGAGGACTTTCCTGCTCCCGCAGGTCCGTACAGCAGGATACGCACATGAGACGCTCCGTCTGGTTTGTAGTTTCTCACATCACGCAGAAGTTGATCTTTGTCCCTATGGAGTAACATGATCAGCATCTGACTTTATCAACCTTTAATGCAGATTTTCTAAGCATTACTTTGGGTAAAAAAAAGACTAAATAATCCACTCACCCTGAGCTCATAATTCAATGGGACTTCAAAAACCTATCAAAGAAAGCAGAAATAATCTGTCAATAGGTGGTGTTTACGTGACATATCAACATTCTAAGCGGCCTAAACTGAAGCGGTGGCAGCTGCAAGGTAAGGCAATTTTATTTATACCACGCATTTCATACACAAGGCAACTCAATGCGCCTGCGAATTCTACTGTGGTAACTATGGTAATCAAAAAAAAAAAATCAATTGAGGGGTGCCCCAAGGCTCGGTACATTATTGTTCATATTATATATTAATTACTTAACAGAGCATCAGATATATTACAGAGTATTTTATTTGCTTTTATTATATTGACACAACCTTTTACTCAGGGGAAGATATACAGGAGACAATGGAAGTAGTATTTAGTTACAGAACACTGAATACAGTTGGATGAAAATGCCTGTGAACGCTTTGGAATCTCGCATTTCTGCCTAAATTGTTCATAAAATGTGGTCTGATCTTCATCTAAATCATAAGAATGATTAAACAGTGTCAGCTTAAACTAATACCACCCAAACATTTACATTTGATAATATTTTTACTGGCCATAACATGTAAACATTCACAGGACAGGGGGGAAAAAGTAAGTGAACCCAGGAATCTCACTGAACTGCAGCAGTTTTGTAAAGAGGAATGGTCCAAGATTCATCCTGATCGTTTGAGCGTCTAATCTGCAACTACAGAAAAGCAGTTATTTCTGCAAAAGAAGAATCAGCAGATATTTAATACAAGGGTTCACTTACTTATTCCATGCATGTTGTGAATGTCTCAGGTCTTTCTGCCAAATATCTTGATAAACTTGTGAATTAATTTTTCTATTGATGATATCACGTTGCCCAGGCCCTGAGGCAACAAAACACCCCACACCATGATGCTCCCTGCTCTATACTTCACAGTGAGGAGAGGGTTTTGATGTTGATCTGCTGTTCCATTTGTCCTCCACACATGATGTTCTGTGTTCCTCCTAAACTGTTCAACTTTGGTTTGTGAAAGAGCGCTTGGATGCTCCACTGCACTACTGGATACAAATATCCTGTGGACTGGTTAACCCAAAGTTGAATAGTTTGGGAGGAACACACAACATCATGTGTGGAGGACAAATATATAACAATATATAAAATCAGATCCCTCAAACCCACTATTTATCAAATGTAAGTCAATACAATTCTATGATCTAGTTGATTATAATATTCTTCAGGTTTTGTATAAAGCCAATAGAAATATTTTGCTCATTAACATCCAAAAAAGTTCTATTCCAAAGCGACGAATTGAACTAACAGGGACAGGAATTAGTGGTTCAATAGCCCATAATTACATAAGCTACGACTGCTGTTTTTTTTTTTTCCGTTTCTACTGAACAAGATTTAGACTTGACTTTATCTGTATGTGATAAATAAGTTTAGGCATCCAAAAGTGGAGACAATATTCAAAAACATGTTTCAGAATCAATTTCACTATCAAATAATGAGGCAAAAGTGTACCTCTCGGCCATTCTATTTTTGACTTAAAATCAGAGATGAAAAAACGGGAAACCACTCGTTTCTCCACTTCCGTATCAAAAATAAAAATAGAAAACTTTAATGTGTGTCATTTTCGTTTTTCGTTTCACAGACCAAAATTTTTCGATCACTAATTGAAAAGACCAAAAAACTAATGTTAGACTGTTCTCCTCTCTGGTCTGACCTGGAAACACAAACAAAAGTCAGAAAGCAGTTCTATGCAGTCTTTGCAGAGTTGCCTCCAGGAAGTGAAAGACTGGCTGAAGCTAAACTTCCTTAACCTAAACGAGAGCAAGACTGAAATTGTTATGTTTGGCAGTACTGAACAGACCTTTGATCTCGGTGTTCCCTTCAGCTCCCATGTAAAAAATCTTGGAGTCATGATTGACAGCTCTTTTAAATTTGACAAACAAATCAGCTCTGTGGTTAAAATAAGCTTCTTTCAGCTTCGATTGATTGCTAAAGTAAAACCATATCTGCCTTCTAATCAGCTGGAAAAATTAGTCCACATGTTCATCTCTACACGTCTGGACTATTGTAATTCTCTGTACCACGGTCTTGATGCTGCCTCCATTCGTCGTTTGGAACTAGTACAGAACGCAGCTGCATCAGGCGCTATGACCACATCGCTCCTGTGCTACAGTCTCTTCACTGGCTCCCGGTGCCTTCAGGATATAATTTAAAATCCTACTCTTGGTTTTTAAATCACTGAATGGCCTGGCTCCAGAGTATCTGTCTGAAATGTTGACTTTGTATTCTCCTGTGAAAGCCCTGCGGTCATGTGACCAACAGCTTTTAACCTGTCCCCGCTCTAATAAAAAACCCGAGGTGACAGAGCATTTGCGGTCGCTGGATCCAAACTTTGGAACAAGCTCCCTTTGAGCGTTCGATCAGCCTCTTTGAGAGTTTTAAGTCACTCTTAAAACACGCCTCTATGCTTTGGCTTTCAACACGAGCTGAGTTGAGCATTCTACGTTATTACTTTGTACTGTGTGTGTGTGTGTGTGTGTGTGTGTGTGTGTGTGTGTGTGTGTGTGTGTGTGTGTGTGTGTGTGTGTGTGTGTATATATACATTTGTCTCTCACTGAAACATGTACAGCACTTTGGGCAGTGTCAACTGTATTTTAAATGTGCTTTATAAATAAACTTTGACCTTGACCTTGACAAACAGAGACAATGCTAATCAAAGGTACAATAATAATAATTTTTTTTTAATTATATGGTCTCTTCGTGACTCTGTAATGTTTGCTGTGTATTTGATCAAATATACTCAGTCTGTGGTCAAATCGTTGTTTCATTTTCTTGGCAGTCCGTGTCCAAATGACTTGTTAGCCTAACTCGCTACTCTAGTCCCCAACAAAATAAAAAATGTGCCAGAATGATCGTACTACACATTTGTTGTTTAGCAAAGTGATTTGTGTTAGGACTCGTAACATTACCAACAACCCTTTACATTTTCTGAATCATAATAACGGGTGAAGTTCTCGCAGTTTGGAGCTGCTAACTATTAGCTAGCTGTTGCTAATGGTACGCCGCTAGCATAACTAGACCAAAGTCGCCACTGTCCTGCCTTCTCTTGTTGCCGGAAGGGCAAGTGGAAAATACAGACGGCAACGTGCCCCGACCTTTATTAATCTTCTTTATTTTCTACCAATACGTGCTCGGTGACAGTTAATGTCCCCGCAGACGTCCCTAGTTTTCACTTTTATGTCCACCTTTTGCTGCACTACTCTACGGCTTAGCGCAGCAGCTACGAGCGCAGGTCAGAGAGAGGACCGAGGAGGAGACAGGTGGAGAGCATGGTGGTGCAGAGGCACATCTACTGCATGTTGTCAGTGTTATGACCCGCACCGTAAAGTTTTGATAAATTCCTTGATAAATGCCTTTTTTTTAATGTTTTTCTTATGCTTACAGATTGGTCAGTGGAACTTGTCTTGAGAAGAAGAACTTTATTTATATAGCGCCTTTCACAGACATGGTCACAAAGCGCTTCACATGAGAGCATTTTACATTCAGTCCATACTCAGTGGTGGTAAACTACGTTTGTAGCTTCAGTTTCCCCTGGGGGAGACTGACAGAAGCGCTGTCGCGACTGCACACATCTGCGCCAACGGTCCCTCTGACCACCTCCATACATTCACTCACGCACATCATCCTGGCCTATTGTACATGTTTTTGGTGGTAGGGGAAACCGGAGGACACCTACGCAGATGCGGGGACAACATGCAAACTCCACACAGAAATGCCCCGTCCAGGTGGGAATCAAACCCAGTTTAACTTTAATGTGTGGGCTTTGCTGTCCCAAAGGTTAAAAATATTAACAAATGAATGGTCTTTTTCTCTTTGTTTATTTTAAAAATAGCCATCGATGAGAGTTTTGATAAAGTAGTGGACCGATAAGGAGTATCGTTAGGAGTAGTTGTATTGACAAATCCTCTCCGATACCATCCCTAAAACTCAGCAAGTGCAGATTATCCCGAAAACTTACATTTTGGTCTCATATGACCATATGACATTCATCCTGTCCTCCTCTGGAAGGAATGGTCAATGGAAAACTTCAGTTGGACATGACTGAACGTGTGCTGGCTTAAGCAGCGGGACCTATATGATATGAATCGATGACTGTTTAGAGTGTAACTATGGTAACCTTTGTGACAGTGGTCCCAGCTCTCCTCAGGTCATTTTGACCAGCTCAAGGCAGATGTCAGGGATCTTTATACAGTTGGACTTGCTAAGTATTAATAGTGGGAGTTGTTACTGATGGATTCGGGTGGTTGAGTTTGCAGTCAAATAAATGATGTCCTTTAGAAACAAATTATGTCATTTAGAGACAATTATCAAAATTAACTCAACATATCGGGCCGAAAATATCAGCAGAGCTTATACGCCTTCAGTTTCTCTGAATTCTAAACGATTTGCATTGACCATCAAAATATATTCAATTAATATTAATTAATTAAAACTGGAGTGGTGAGGAACAAAAATTGTACAGAGTACTTCTGTTGGAAGAGAAATCAGAAGGAAAAAGAATGTTTCAAAATGTAACATTGTAACAAATATATATTTGCAAACTGAAGCATATTTTTACATTTTACTCCACAAAGGTTATCCAAAGTACTTTGGTTTCTCACTTCTCGCTGAATTATGGAGTTTAACATTTTCCATCAGAATAAAATGGGACGTTCTGGTCATCGCTACGGCAACACCGTGAAAAATATGGCATGTGTGTGATTGACTTTTCTGATCGGAACGACCAAATAGAATTTTGTGCCAAATTATTTTAATTTTCGTAAAACTAAAATTTGTACTCTCCATATAATTCATATAGGGGGCGCGAACGCGCCCAATTTGAAAGAACACATTTGTTAAAATCATTTTGGGGAACAATTTTGGGTAATTTATTTACTCTTAAAAAGTAATGGAGTAAAAAAAATACAAGTACAGACCCTCTAAAGAAAAGTACATACATTTACTTTATAGTTAATTGTTTTTTACTATTACATTGCAAAAGTCTTGAGCAATGAAAGTTATTTTTTCTGTGTTTGCATTTCAATTTATTTACAGGGAAATGCATCTTTAAATGGTTAATACAGACAATGACACTTATAACACACCTGGGATCCTATGTGCGTTCCAGGCCTTTATGACATTGTTGATGCCAATCCCAGCTAACTGGCAGGTCAGGTTTGACACACAAAACCAGGATACGTTGTCTTCCATGTCAAGTTCCTCACTGTCAACCAGCTGAATCAAGGCCGTCCTCAATGGGTAGTTCACCCGTGCATTCACTTCTGGCCACATACGTTCAATGACATGGTTCTGTAAAACAGCGAGAGAATGTTACTCTAGAGCATTGGTTCTCTAACTGGCACATGATCCACCTCTTATAGTTTTATTCAGAGTCAACAAGTTTAGATCATAGTCATTTATATTGATTCTTTAGTAATAATTAGTTTACACTTCATTTAGTACAATTTTGATTAATATCAGACCCATTTTAAACCATGTCTAGTCATATTTTGATGTTGAGCTAGGCCTAAGGTCTGATATTTTATTAAGTAGGCCTACTTGGTGTGAATGGTTTGAAAACCCAATACAGAAAGATTTGTAAAGAGAGATAAAACATCAATACACATAGGGCCCATGTGTAAAATATCTAGCATGTGCAAAATTGAATCAACAATAGAGTCAATTGCACAGTTTTTGGTCATGCAGCATTCTCTCATTTACATTTGATTTGGGGCCGTATGACTAACATAGCCAATTTCAGATGGTAAATTAATTGCAACATACCCACAAATTGCTTTATTCTTGTTTCTATTCTTTATTGTTTACTATTAGCACTTGTCTTGAGAAATGATCCCCTAGAGTAAAAAGTGAATGTTTACCTTAGTGGAAGGCGTTTGAACATAGGGTTGCCTTTGTTGATTGTGTCTGTGGTGTGCCAGTTTTTCTTGTATAAACAGTGACAGATAAAACTCCTTCCCACAATCAACCTTTACTTGGTCCCAGATACCATACCGTTGCACTGCATGTCTAAGGCAGATCAAAAACAGTAACACGTTTTTATTGTGTTATTTTCACATAATAATGACGGGTAAATAACTATGTTATATATATTTACCTGTACACCTCCTCATAAATGGTGAGGTTGTTTTTTATTGGCATTGTAGAATAGCCTACAACCTTCTTCCTGTAACCATCTATGGCCATAACATGTGTGACACCAAACATTACCAGTTTTTCATTTTGATCCATATGTAACTTGTTTCCCATATACTCAGCATTATATGGGACAGGGTTTAAATTGCGGGCACCCTAGAACCAAAACAAAACACAGTATTTATTTTATTTATATTTTTTTTCTTAATTTGTAATATATGGGTGTGAAATGTGCTTTTCTTACCTGTTGGCGTGCCACGAGGTAAGGTTCATTTACAGACCTTAATATCTTCCCTACCCTACCCTCAGAGGCGTTAATGCCTTTTGGAGACAAGTATCCGGTCATCATTTTGCGGCCAAATGATGATCCAGTCTGCAAGAAATAACATTTTCATATTATAAACATACATTGTAAATTGTTCTAAAATACCCAGGAGGAAGCGATGTTGTGCAGTATACATTTACTACAATAATCAGAGGTATGGGAGTTATTTTTCACCAAAAATATTACATTAAATAACAACTGTGCATGAAATGATTGTTGGCCACTTGCAATAACTATTGACAATGTTAGTAACAATTTTGTTTTGACTATTATAAGGTAAGCCTTTAGCTTTACCTTTAGCCTTTAGCTTTACCTTTAGCCTTTAGCTTTACCTTTAGCATTTCTTGTCCAGTTTACTTATAGAAAATACAGCTATAGAGTTCAGAACTGTGATGTCATATCGCTAAGAATAATGGGATTAGCAGCAATAACAAGCTAATGGAGATTTTTAAAGGTAAAAGACTGGAGTAATTGTTCATATTGCGAGATAGATGTGTTTACCAGTATTTGTTCCACGGATTTTCTTTCCACTGATCTTTTTTCTCCACTTTTTACACTGTTTTTAGCTACTATGTCTATGGATAATATGCCAACAGCTGCAAACATGGCGGATCTCCATGGTAACAGTGGATTTTCCCAAAGGCTATTAACGAAGTCACCGCTGCACCACTATACATAATTAGCATACATTTATGCCGGTGACAAAAAAAAAAGGTAAAATTAACCAAACACCTGGACCTACCTCTGCGATTCCTTTTGAGACTTCCAGTTCAAGCCGATTGTCAGGACAGATGTCCTGATTTAGGCCACGTTCAAAGCACCATCTTCTCACATTTCGCTCTGAGAAACCCACAGTTGGACCAAACTGTGCAGTTAGCGTGTTGGCGATCTCACCACAAGCCATACCACTCATCCTTCTTTCTATAATAAAGTCGGCAAAACTTAACACTAGAAAACCCAGGGATTTCGACACCCCCACAGAAGTCCTGGAACAGGGTCAAATGACCCTTAGGTCCAAACTGACGACTCTGATGGCTTCAATTTGCAACTATTCATTTGTAAATAGGGCCTGAGAAATCAGCGGCGGAGGGGAGGGGGACCCTGACTCACACAAATGTAGATCTGCACTTTATATTCTAAATGCAAACATAAGGTAAAACACATGCAGTAAAAAAAAAACAGTGAAGGAGCCGGTCTACATGTCTGAATACTGTTTCTAATTACAGGACACATCTTCGCCGCAAATGCCACAAGCACTAAGGTTTCAAAACACACTTTACCTGTTAGCCCTTATGTTAGCCTATGTACATGTTTGTACATTTTGCAAGATTTTTTTTTTTCCATTTCCTGACCATTTTTTCTGTGTTGCAGCTTGAGACGTGGGTTTCGACAGAAAATGTTCTATCGAGCCACATTTTCAGAATCCAGTGTTTGTTTTTCTCTCATGTCTTTTATATTGGAGATCTGCATTTTCTCTATGTTCATTACCCTAGTGTACAAAAATGTACACGCTTTTCAAACTGCTATAAAAACACATACTTTCATCTTTTTTCAAAATGTTTTCACAAATTTGAAGAATCACTTTCACCTTCTCAAAACTACCAAACATGTTGTTTATTTTTTGGGTTTTTAACCCTTTATATTTCAGTTTCAAAACAAAAACTTTGAAGTGTGTGTTACAAAACAACATCAAAACCTCATTATCTTTAGAATAATGAATAGTAGAGAGCTGAGGCTTTGGTGGATTTTAGGGCCTTGGATGTGTCAAGTTGAGCCTAAAATTGATTTGAAGCATTTGTAGTTTTTCTATAGTGAGAGATTTACAACTCTCCATACGTTCGTTATCCTAGTGTACAAAAATGTACACGCCTAAAAACAGCCATAAGATCTGCATTTTTCAATATTTGATTCCACTTTTTTTTGCATAAATCACATGAACTACTGGAAACTATTCCAAAACTACCAAACATGTCATAATGTTCTGACAGTTTCAAAACTTAAAACTGAAAAAAATTGTTACACAAAAACACAAAAGTGGGATTATATTTTGAATAATAAAATGTAAAGAGCTGAAGCTTTGTTTCCAGAGCCGTGTTTGTGTCACAGATGAGAAGTGAAATAGATGTGATGCATTTATAGTTTTTCTGTAGCGGACGATTCTTTATTTGAAAATGGCAGCGACTGAAACAGCCCCATTGACTTCGATTATAAACACATGTTTTTCTTTGCTCTTCCTGAGCTGTTTAAAACTTCACTTTTTACAATGTCAGCATTTCATTTGGAAGAAAAAGAATGAATTTGAACATTTTTACTGAATTTCATCAGATTGGACCTCATTCCCTTGTTGGCACATGAATCTTAACTTATTATAATAATCCTGTTTACATTTTCTAATGATACCTTATATTTCTTATATTTATCTTCCGCTTCTTTTGTTCTATTATTTATAAACTTTTTGTAAAGTGAATTTTTTTCTTACATGCATTTAACAAACCCTTGGACATCCATGGGTTTTCTTTACACTTTCTGTTATTACTGTATTTTTTCGTTGGACAATTTTTTATCATAAACCTTTTGAAATACTTGCACAAACTCATCATATGCTTTATTAGTGTCATTCTCTCTGTATATATTACTCCAATCTTGCATCAATAGTTCCTTATTAAGTGCATCGATAGTTTTCTCTGTTTTAACCCTTCTAAACCAGTACATGGTTTCCTCTTCATTATTTTTTTTATCATCATTTTTATATATTACAAAAACTGGCAGGTGGTCACTTATGTCATTTATCATTAGTCCGTTGATTAATTCAGTTTCTATTTCATTTGAAAAATGTTATCAATTAGAGTCGCACTATGGGTTGTAATTCTGCTCGGTTTTGTTATTAGAGGATACAAACCTATGCTGAATAAGGTATTTATAAATTCATCCGTCTTTTTGTGTTTCTTTGGATTCAACAGATCAATATTAAGATCTCCCCCCACAAACATGACTTTCTGATTTGAGCTTGAAAAGTGCTCCTCCATCCAATTAGAAAAAAACTCTATGTAGGTTGGGGTGAGGTAGGGCAGGGGTGGGATAATTTCCATACCTATAGGAATAACCATTGACATAACAAAAGTAGCTGAGGACAGGTATTAGCTAAAATCCTTTGGGTCAGTTGACCAGTCTCTGGGTTTTACAGGTATAAAGGTCAAATGACACCTCTCTGGGTTTTCTAGTGTTAAGGCCATTTGAAAACTTAATATTAAAGTAGAAAAAAGACAAATTAGTTAGCAGCTGACGTCTTCTCACAAAGTAGAGTGACTTTGGCCGCTTAGTGCACTGTAAATTGTCATATTGCCCTTAATTCATTTCAATGTATAATCTTGATTCAAATTGGCTGCAGTTTTCCTAAACTATTGTTATAATGTGTATTTATTAATTGAAAACCTCTCAATTACGAAAAACTAAAGAAATCACATCTACAGTTTCAATTAAATCTGAAATATTAATTGACTTGACTTTTTTTGTCCCAAGTGTGTAATTATGGGCGTGAACTTGCTTGAAATAGCTACGTCATTACGTTTGCGTGTCTGTTGCGAGGTGCATTGTGGGTACACATTTTTTCGCGCCCATGGACAATTCAAATCGACTTCTCTACGTTGTGGACCTGCACTTTGAGGAAATTCATCTTTTCTGTAAGTTTTTACGATTTACTAACTTGTTGTTAACAATAGTATAATGATTGGTAGTACAGTTTTGTTTGAAATAAGTTAACCCCTAACACGCTTGTGTTGAAACGTGTTTGATCTGTCTACCTCATTTAAATCGGGTAACATGTATGTATTTATTTTTAGCATATCATCATGTTGTCTTGGTGTTTTTATCCGGAATGCTATACTCATACATGATATTTCAGTTATTCGCCGTCAAGGTTTGGTAAAACGACTCAAATATGTTATTCGCGTTCCTCTGAAACGCATTAGGACCGCGCTCCTCTGCCCCGGGCCGCAGACTGTAGGTGCTGTTTCAGTGGGACTGTGGGGGAGTGAACAGGAGTCACAGCCGCGGTGTTTGAATCTGTACGCCCTGATGTGGCTTTTGTTTCGTCTATTATTTCCTACCAATACGCGCTTCCAGACTGTTCTCCCAGAGAAGCCCCCATGTTTGACTCTTATGTTCGCTTTTTGCTGGGATACTCCGCGGCTGTAACGCAGCAGGGCAGAGCGGCCCGCGTGCACGAGGAGGAGCGCGTCGGAGCAGCCACTCGCAGAGAGAGGACAGAGGACAGGTGCAGATCATGGTGCAGAAGTAGAAGACAGTTTAGCGGTGTGTTTACTTACCCGAGTTCGCTCGGATAGCCTCACTGTCAGAGAGTAGCTTGTTTTAGCCTAGAGCTAACGTAAAGCTAACAGCTGCTTATGTTACCCGCAGCAGAATCACTGTATTTTATTCAGGCCTGTCTGTTTTAGCCAATAAGCAGTTATATAGTCATAATGGTTGATTAGAATAAGGAACGATATATTCAGAAGTGCAGCACATTTAAACACCACAGGCTCATGATAAGTGATCAAATGCATAGTGCTGGGGAAATGGATTCTATCAGAAAATTGGGAACTTGTCTTCCTTCACAGTCGTTTGCTTCCTTGGCAGTAAAATAATGTAATTTATAACATGACATAATGAGGGTGACCGTTGCAGTCACAAAATTGGAGTAGAACAATGCTAAAAATCTAATGTATGTTTGTTTGCACACTCTATTGTCCCCGTAGAGAAATTTGACCCATCCTTTGCCACTGGGGCGAGCAGTGGGCAGCGGCAGTGCCTACACAGACACGGGGAGGACATGCAAACTCCACACAGAAAGGCCCCATCCAGGTGGGAATCAAACCCGGGACCTTCTAGCTGTGAAGCATGAGCGCTAACCGCTGCACAAAATGTGAATTACATTGGTGAGAATAAAGCCTAATATACTTAAATGCAATTCAACATGTAAACAACTAAAATGTAATTTGATTAATTATTTTTTTGTTTTTCTCCCTTCATCAGATTGAATTGGAATTTTCTGGTGTACCATCAGCTGACCTGAACTCGACCAGTACCTGGACCACTTCCTTGAGCTCTTGAAGGCAAAGAGTAGCTGGACTCGTCAGGCTCACAGGACTGCTGGATGTAAGTTCACATAATTTTTTGTTTCGTTTTTACAGTTATTTTTTAGACCTTTATGTTAATTATATATTTTTTTACTTTAAAGTTTCTTTCCTTTTTGGGGGGGGGGGGGGGGAGAAGTTCATTGATTTACTATATGAATTGGTACAATGGCAGTCCTAATTTCCAGCTGTCACTTGGGGACTAATTACAGGGTTTTTAAAAAGCATTGAATTGGATTCAAACGGGCATTAAATGTCTCTGTACTGGAAGATTAGGACATTGCTCAAAACTTTTTACTGTAAGTTTATTGAATTGAAATTGAATTTTTATTTTTTTTGCTAAAGGGTTTAATTAAATGTTTGCAAGTCTTAAGAAATTAGTTTTTTGTTTTTTCATTTATAGTATTAAAATGGCAATTCAGGAATTGATAAATTAACCCTCAAGTTTAAAACCTCTGAAAAATAACTCCAGATGCACAGAACTGCAAAATGGTTTGAATGGAGAAGAATGCAGAGCTTAATGGATGGAGCTCCACATGAGCTACATCCATCGCTAGAAGCATGGGGAAGCTAGCGAGGTGTGCTGCTTGGTAAGACTGCAACAGAATGTCATTGGTAACTTTTCTTTTTCTTTTTTTTTGGTGGACTCCATCGATAAGAAAATAATGATTCTTCTCCTTGGCCTCCCACACTCCTAAGAAGATTGTGTTTCCTTCGCAAAGACTGTTGAGGTAAGACCTAATTTATCACTCTTCCTACATTTTGCATTGCATATTGAAATTTAACAATGGAGTCCCAACAGTTCCACCCACTTCCAGTCCAGTTTCCCGGACGTAAAATATCCCATTTTCAGCATCAATTTTTCAAAAAATTCAAATATTTGGGTGGTCATTAATCAAGCGTTTGTTCAAGCGCAAAGCGAGTAGCATGTGCTAAAGTGCATCAGCAGCAGACTCCTTTGTGCATTAGCTACTTATTCTTACTTACTCTTATTTACACTCCAGATTTGGGGCCTTAATACTGTTATTCAGGCAACATCAAATGGTAAATTAAGTACAACATGTCTACAAAATAGCATATTTTATTTTTGAGCTTGCACCTGCTATTTAACACCTGCCTTGATAAATGACTCCCTAAGAGTTTAAAAGCATGGCTAATTGGCTATGTGCTAACTCATAGACATAAAACACACAAGGGTAACCTCTTAACCCCCACCATAAACTAATCTGTTTCCTTGCGTTGTTGCCGCATTGTTGTCACTTTCTTGACATGTTTTTGTCACACATTTTTTGTCACTTTTCTGTTTCTCTGTGGTACATTTTGCTCAAGTTGCCCATTGTGTCCAATTTGCATTTCATTATTCAGTCTGCTGTTTTTCATTTGCTTCTCTTGCTTCAACTTTATACCAAATATCTATAAGCCTACTCTTTGAATTTCAAAAACCTATTACAAACTAGTCCCCAAAATACTGTTTTACCAGGTCTACATTTATTTATACTTTGTTTTGCAGGCCACTGATGATGAGCAGGACTTCTGCAAAGGCGTGCGAGTCGGCGAGGTGATGGTAAAAGATGGATGACAGACACATCAAGGATTGTGTCTCCTTGAGGAAGCCGATGCACTGACTGATCTGAAGGACATTCCATCCAGTGTTGCAATTCCAGGTGTGCTCTACAGTTTGAACATTGACTATCTGAAGGACGTTGGTGGTGAGCAGCGCTTTGTTGTGCACGGTATAAGGACAAACTACTGCGCGAGAAAATGTAAAACTGTTTTTCACCATCTGTATTCCTGCAAAACCATGTCAGCATAGTAGTTGTTAATAGGGTTGGGCAATATGGACCAAAAGTCATATAACGATATATTTAGGTTGAATATCGATATACGATATACATCCTGATATTTTTTTCCGCAAAGTGGGAGCTGTGAAAAGCCAAATACGAGTAGTTTAGTTGAAAACGCTGTATAACAAAGCTCCGTATGGTGCACATTTAAATGAAATAAAAAATCTTAAATAAAAGCCTATAAAATAAGTATTGCAGCGCAAATTTGAATTATATCGATATATGCAATATGGTCTAATTCCATATCATTTAAAAAATTTCGATATATTGATGTATCGCCCAGCCCTAGTTGTTAGACCTTTTGTGGCGGTACCCATTAGTTAATTTCATTTTGCTCATTAAGAGTCCGCTTTAAGAAGTATTGAAAAAGGTTGTGTGTGTGTTTATCGGTACATGTTCAGTGTTGCACTCTTCTGAAAGAATTCAAGGCCACTTTTGGACTTTATCAAGCTCCACAACTTTCAGTGAATATAATGTGCATGGTTCCATTATTGAGATACTGTATGTTACTGTACTTTGATAGAAGTATACAGCACTCAGTCCTTTATACAGTACTCATCGCAATGAAAACATATCAAAATACTGTATATCACAAGTTATGGTACAGCTTTTATTTGTTTGGCAAAAGTACAATAAATACTTGTTAAAGTTTATATTTATTTTCTGAGGGTTCATTTTCCCATTTAAGAGTGTCAGTTTACTTTAAATTAATGTGGGGAAATTGTCTCAATTAGAAAGTATAACTTGGAGGTGGTTAAGAAAAAATACATTGCAAAGTTGTCTCAATTAATACATACAATTTCACTCAATATAAGGAGGATGGTTAAGACAAAACAACTGTATGAGTTTAAACGGCTGCTCAAAGCAATTGTATCAATTAATAAAAATACATCGAGTTGAGTAAGATTTCCAATTTAAGACAAATGTCTTGAGCAATTGTATTAATCTAAGAATATAAATCCTTTAAACTGAGCGCTGTGGTTAAGCTTGATTAAGTTTATCATTTTAGGACAGTTACTGCTGTGAGTGTAGTGAATTACGAATTTCAAATTGGGTATACTGCACACTTGTAATGGGTTTAACGTAAAATATATTGGCAGCCCTTGGAATGTTTTTTTTAAATTTGAAACAATGAGTTACAATTTACAGTGTGGTGGGCATGGTTAACAGCTTCCGGGTCAGCTTCAAAATAAGATCAAGAATGGAAAATCAAATTTTTGCCGAGGTTTTTCGATGTTGGTGTTTCATGTGTAATGGAAAAACGGATTATGACCTGTTTTTCGTTATCGTTTTTTTAAACACAAAATCGAAAAACGGATTAAAAAATGCTTTTCTTAATTTTATTTTGAAAATGAAAAACGGGAAACGCCAATATTCGTTTTTGTATTTTCTTTCCTAATCAAAAATAGAATGGCCGCGACGTACACGGACCCCGAAAACATCTGGACATTTACTTTTTGGAAATATCTTTCAAAAACTGTTTCTCTCTGAGTTGTATTGGGTTGCAGGGTCATCACAGCGTTCTAAAAGCCAATACTATTATATAGAGGAAAACATTTTGTTTTTGAGGACATTTTTGGTCTTATGGACTGACTGATATTAATGATCATTTTGTAATTCATACATTTACTTTTGAGCTACGACTTGTGGAAGTGTAATGCTGTTAATAGGAAAAACTGCCTCCTGCCCCACTGGGTCCTGTGACATCATCAGGTTCTAGAACCTGCAACCCAGCAATAGGTGGCGTACACGATTTAGAATGTGATGATGTCATAATGTCAGGTGGAGCAGGGGCCAATACGACTCCATGGGAGAAATACAGTTTTTGTTAGAAATCTCCAAAAAGGAAATTGTCAAATGATTTTCCTCATCAGTGTTTGACAGGGATTGGATTCACAAACCTGACCTATTATTTTGATGTCTGAAAGTCCTTCCTATTGGACAACATCACGCTCATGTTTTTGAATATTGTCACCACCTTTTGACGCCTTTCAGAGAAATAATTGGACATTTGTTCATATGTGCTGACAGAGGAGACAATGAACTTTGAAACCGTTTTTGTTTCTTGTGGATTTTTCCAGTAGTGACTGAGGTATTAACCAAAAACTAAGACAAAAAAATCTGCAATTCGCCAGTCAACACAGTTACCATAGTTACCTTCATAGAATTTTCAGTTGCTCCGCCTCAATTTTAAACTATAGGCTCTTTAGAATGTTATGATGTCACGTGAACGCTACCTATTGGCACCTGCTCTCCAGCTGAAATAGAATTCTACAACATGAACGCAACACCTGACATTATGACATCATCACATTCTAGAACAATAACACAGATTCTATTTCTGTTTAAATTTAAATAGAAATGGAACCTCAGATGAATGAACAAATCAAACAATAACATAAGATGGAACGTCAAATTGTGAGACAGTTCAATGAATAATAATAATAATAATGCATTAGTCTTATATAGCGCTTTTCCAGACGCTCAAAGTCGCTTTACAATTTGGTGCATTATTCATTCACTCCATACTCGGTGATGATAAGCGAGGCAACCAGTCTGCGCACATCAGCCACCACCACCAACCACTCACTCACTCACTACATTCGCTAGGCTTCCTGGTGTTACTGAACGGTCTCCCATCCAAGTACTAACCAGGCCCTACCCTGCTTAGCTTCCAAGGTCTGACGGGATTGGGCATCGCAAAGGCGGTATGGCCACATAACACAAGAATAACATTGCAGAGATAGCTACTCTATTTTCTTATAACATCAAGATCTGTTGATGAAAATCTATTTCCCCATGTATTTAACACCATCCCGTCAAGAGGTGACAGGATGGTGTTACCTCTTGACACCATCTATTTTGGATCTTGAACAATATATTCTCACCTGCCACTGGGGCCAGTTCAAGTAAATTCTATTCTATTCTAGTAACATTTGAGAAGCAATTACCACAATGGCCAGGGAGCTCAAACATTAACACTAAACCCTATATACCTCTTCCCACCACTATGATAATGCAGTTAAAGTTAAAACATGAAATATATTTAGTTTTTTGTCAGTTACCTCCAGATGTTGCTGCTTCGGTGCTTCTGTCAAAGGCTGTGCTGAAGCAGCAGCGTTTTTTTTTTATTATTTTTTTTATCAGAGATCCGCCTCCAAGTAGAAAAAACATGGAGGTCACATGACACACTCCAAATACTTTCAGTTTCCTTACTGCTATACTGCTTTAAACTCTTCTTTCCATCTCTCTAAAGCACATATGGGAAAGAATAAAACTTACATGACTGACAGCGGAATAGAGAAGAGATTTGTTTTTAACTGCTTTAGTGTTGGCCTTAGTTTAATGCGATATGTTGATCCTAAAGGGAATTATTATTTGAGATAATGACACTCGTATGTGCTTCGTCCAGATTCAGACCCTGCACCATGCGTGATTATCTCAACATCGTCTTTAACTGTGTATTTGCAGCTTGGGGTGATTGTAATCTGTATAGCAATGATTTGATTTGAAATTAAAAATAATTTAACAAATGTTAGAAATTACTTTATTATTCTCTCATTGGAGAAATTGACATTTCAGCCTCTATTACAACTTATGCCAATGTGCACAATATTTCTGTATTTGCCTCTATCATGCACAGGTGTGATTTTAGTTCTTTAAGCGATAATGAAGTGAAGGTGATATTGTTTTTAGGCATTTTATGGAAACTTCTCATAAATATCACTTTTACAATACATACAATAAGACACACAAATAAGAACATGACATATTAATGACACACATTTCACATTTTTATTTGGTATAATACTGGACAGGCTGTGTTGGTCTAACCAAATAGAATGAGGGCTTAGAGGAGTTTCAGAGCTCGCAGTGCACCCTGCTTCTCTGAGTTTCCAAACCTACAAGTATACAACAACAGATGAACAGATGGGGGCAAGTTAAATGATATTAACATGGATATTTACATTATGGATCTAGTTCATAATTTGTGGATTTTCCTTTTTGGATATGACTTGTGAAAAAACTAACATTTGCCACTATGTAGGATATAAAAATAACTTCATCCCGGGCCTGTCTGGTGTGTTATTGGACTTCATGATGCTGTCTGCTCCCCAATAGTCTCTTAACAGACCTGAGACCATCACAGAGCAGCTGTATTTGAACTGACATTAGATTACACACAGGTAGACTCTATTTAGACATTGGGTCAACATGTGATCATTCAGAAATCATCAGGAAACTTCTGAAGGCAATTCGACTTAAAGGAAAGGGGGCGATACTTATGCACATCCCACTTTTCAGATTTTATTCATAAAAAAATCATGTATAAATTCACTTCACGATTGTGTGTCACTTAGTGTGTGTCTTTCACATAACATTTCAATTAAATATATTTATGTTTATGGTCCATAGCATGGCAAAACGTTGAAAAGCTAAAGGAGGGCCACCCACTGTATACATACACTACCGGTTAAAAGTTTGGAGACGTTTTTTTAGGAATTGTTTTTATTTCAAGACTGTTTACACTGTAGATTCTCACTGAAGAAATTAATTTATGAATCAACACATATGGGATTATGTTTGAAACAAAAATAAAGTAGAAACAGATTCAAAATAGCCACCTTTTGCTTTGATTACTGCTTTGCACTTTTGATTTTTCTCAATGAGCTTCAAGATGTCGTCACAGAAATGGTTTTCACTTCACAGACTGTTTAACCATTTAAGGTGACAACCTTATTATACTGTATATGTAATTGAGAAAACGACAGGACTAAAAACAAGCATTTGCTCTTAAAATAAGCTTGCGTAAAAAAGTGGGTTTTAAGTCCTTTCTCAAATGCGTCCACCGCCCACGGGGCCCTGAGGTGGTCCGGGAGGGCGTTCCACACGCAGGGCCCTGTCGCCCATTGTTTTGAGTCGTGTCCTGGGCATGACCAGACGGTGCTGTTGGCCTGACCGGGTCCTGGTTGATGTGTATGGTGTGAGCAGTTCGGTGAGGTACAGTAAGTGGGGGCCGCACCGTGCAGACAGTGATGGGTGTGAAGGAGGACCTTGTATTCTAAGCAGGACTGAATGGGGAGCCAGTGCAGTGTACGGAGGATGGGGGTGATGTGCTTGTGTTTTCGCACCCTCATCAGGACCCTGGCAGCGCTGTTCCGAACATACTGGAGCTTTTGGAGGCTCCTGCAAGGGATCCCGATGTGGAGTGCGTTAACAGTAGTTCAGCATGGAGGAGACAAAAGCATAGCTATATACGCACGCATGCACGCACACACACACACGCACACAACCACTCAAAAGTTTGGGGGTCATCCAATCCAGTTCTATAGCTTCTCTAATCAGCACAACAGTTTTCAGCAGTGCTGAAGGGTTTTTGAGGGTTTTCTAATCATCAATGACCCTCAAACACGATTAGCTAACACAATGTACCATTAGAACACTGGAGCAATGCGCCTCTGCACACCTTTGTAGGTATCCCATTTAAAATGTTTCCAGCTAGAATAGGCTTTCTCAACATTAACAATGTCTAGATTGCATTTCTGAATCATTTAATGTTATCCTCATTAAAAAATCAATGCTTTTCTTCCAAAAATAAGGACATTTTAAGTGACTCCAAACGTTTGAGCGGTAGTGTATATGAATAATTACTCTGCTGTGTCAGGATGAAGGGAAGGAACAGACACGTTCACAGTTTAAAGTTATTTATTTGAAGATCATGGGTAAAGCATAGGAAACATTAAGAAAAGAATTAGACATTTCACACATAATCTTTATACAACATAACTACTTTTAAGGATTTCTAGTAGGGCTGTCAAAAATAGCGCGTTAACGACGTTAATTAGTTGTTAATTATGTCAATTTTTTTAACGCATTTCACGCATGCGCAGTGTGACGAATTATTCAGGTCAGGAAAGTCAGGAAAGCGGTTGGGGAGCTAGAGGCGAGATGGAGCAAGGTGAGCAAAGTGGGCCTATGGACGGATTCAAATATGAAAAGAATGATGACGGTACAGTTAACAAGTACAAGGTTATTTGCAAGATTTGTAACAAGGAGTTTTAATTTCACCGGAGTTGTTCAAGCTTGAAGTACCATGTCAACGCCAAACATGCGTTTTCTGGGCCGTCAGGTTCAACAAGTGGTTTGCGCCAGACCACGCTGAATGTTCGCAGGCCATTAACAAAATCAACCTCAGATAATTTGACCAACACAATAGCTAAATGGATTGCAAAGAATTGTAGCCCCATTAGCATTGTAGAAGACTCAGGTTTCCTTGATGTTTTGCAAGTGGCGTCTCAAGACTCATCCTATAAGCCACCGTCAAGAGCCACAGTTATGACGAAAATCCACGAGCTCTATGAAAACGAAAAAGAAAAAAGGAAAGAAGTCTTGGCTCAAGTAAATTATATCGCCCTGACAGGAGACCATTGGACATCAGTGAGTAACAACAATTACCTCGGAGTAACTGCACATTACATCAGTGACACGTGGGAACTGAAGTCTTTTGCGCTGACTATATTAAAGACTGAGGAGCGTCATTTTGCGGAGGCTTGTAAAGAACAGTTCCTGTCTGTTGCACGTAAGTGGGACATCGAGGGCAAGACGACAACCATTGGGACTGACAGTGCACGCAACATGGTTGCCGCTATTCGACTTACACGCTATGAACACATGAACTGTGTCGCTCACATGGTGCAGAGAAGTGTCACAGTGAGTCTTTCTGACAGCGGCTTTGTAAATGCTTTGGCCAAGGCTCGCAAAGTTGTCGGTCATTTTAAGCACAGCCCAGCAAATGCTGCGGAGCTTCAAGCACAAGTCAGCCTGGGAAAGAAGCAAGAGCCATTGATCCAGGATGTTACAACACGTTGGAATTCGACGCTGGAAATGGTCAAGCGCGTGAGCAGAAATAAAGAGGCCATCATCGCAGCCCTGGACAATCAGGAGCACAAACTTGTTTTGCCGACTGCAGCAGAGTGGGATAAACTGCAGAGGCTGGAGACACTTCTAGAGCTATGCAGGTAAATCAGTCTGTAACTTATCAAATAACATTGCTTTGATTATTTCCTGGAATAAATTTAACCAAGTAAAATATCAATAACATGTATGCATGTAAAAAAGATTAAAAATAATACTAATAATAATAATAATAATAATATGTTGCTAACCACTGTTCTAATAATACACTGTCTCTGTGGGCATGTGTGTGTTTGTGTGCGTAGGTATGTAACTGAGCTCCTGGGTGGAGAGGCCTATGTCTCCTGTTCTGTGGTAATACCTTCTCTCTGCCACTTGCGTCTCAAGATGGAAGCCTGTGATGAGGATCCTGCATATGTGGTGAGATTCAAGACCAAGCTCAAGGAGGACCTAGCATCCCGTCAAGAAAAGCTCAACAAAGCATGGCTCCAG
This sequence comes from Neogobius melanostomus, assembly GCA_007210695.1. Lineage (NCBI taxonomy): Eukaryota > Metazoa > Chordata > Actinopteri > Gobiiformes > Gobiidae > Neogobius > Neogobius melanostomus. Next base: position 7,182 of record VHKM01001226.1, on the reverse strand, counting down.
ATTGCTACAGTTTTGGATCCTCGTTTCAAAGACTTGAAATGCCTGTCCAAGACAGACAGGGAAGAGGTGTGGACTACACTTGAAGGGATGCTGCAATAAGAATCACCCAAAAGGTCTTCACAGACACATGATGATGGGCCACCCAGGAAGAAAATCAGCCTTCTGCAAATGGGCTCAGATTCAGAATCAGAAGATGAAGAGGTCCAACCTGCCATACACAGGTACAGAGCAGAGCCCACCATCACATTGGAGGACTGCCCCTTGAGGTGGTGGGCATCTCATTCAGGAGCCCATGAGAAGCTGGCCTCACTAGCTCACAAATATCTAGCCACTCCTGCAACCACTGTTCCCTGTGAACGACTTTTCTCAGTTGCAGGTCACATTGTGAACAAGAAAAGGTCAGCTTTACTTTCTGAAAATGTGAACAAGTTAGTTTGCCTCAGCAACTGGCTGAAAGATGATGAAGCTCAGTAGATTTGAAAGGTGACGTTCAAACAAAAAGACCAGTTTCAGTGCAACATGTTATAGTAGTTAGGCTTGCTTGAGCAACTGGATTAAAGAATGGAGGAAAAGGTAAAAGATTGTTCTTTTGGTTTGATTTAAAAGTTTTATTGAGAATGTTTTTTTCCACATAAAAACACAACAGATGAATCAAATTGTGCAAAAATGTGGTACAGTAGGCCACTGTTATGATTTGACTACATTTATTGCTTTCTGTTCAATGGAATACTGTAAATTGTACATCCTGGTTAAGAGGAATGCCAAAGAGGAAGCGATGGGACATTACAAAGACACATTATGGTGTGTAGTATGTTTCAGCTTGATTGAAACCACCATTATTTGGCTGTGTTAATAAACAGACATAATATGAAAATTATGTATCTGTGTCCTGTTATTTATCTTTTGGTATGCATTTCAGAAAAAAATGGTTGGGATTCAGTTGTAATTGCAAATAGTGATTAATCCTGATTAATCCACTGAAAATTCTGATTAATGTGATTAAAAAATGTAATCATTTGACAGCCCTAATTTCTAGTAGAAGTATAATCAAACATGTATATTTTCAATGTTTTTTTTTAATATTTATTATTTCCAACAAAAATAAACTGTGTGGAAAAGAGAAATTATTCTACAATGTTGCTCATTGATGAAAGGTTTGCCTATAAGCATATTTCTATTTAGCTGTGCATAACAACTACGAGTGCTTTATCTGCTCTTCATTTTTAATTAAATTCTATAATGATTTTTTGTCTTATTTATGCCTTTGTGGTATTATGCGTACGCTGATAGGTGTGCGTAGGACTGATGGCAGTCCATCTGATACAGATAGAATCAGTTGGTACCAAAAGCATTCACATACACAAAAGCTGTTCAACTATTTTGCATATTTGTCACATTCCTGACATAGTTTTCTTATGGCCTGGTCATTTCTGGGACACTCCAGTAATCCCTTTTTGGTGTCATGGTAAAGAACGTCAACGTGAAACTTCACATCTTTATATTTGGATCCCCACTCAGTTCCACTGGCTGGGAAGTCCTGTTTTCTTTGGTGGTGCATCACAACGAGACCCAGAGGCTTCCCTCGGACGGCTTCTACAATGAAATATACCAGTAAAACAAAACATAATTTTAGTGGCACCGCAAACGGGGAAGTTTAAACGACACACTCTACTAGTTGTCTGAGATGTTTTTGTGTTTTATGGATGGACCACATTGCTACTGACAAAAAAAACTGTCATTTTATCACTGCATAAATGTAACTTTACATAACACTGCACTACCCATTTCCTCAACTCTGCAACTACATGCATTGTTACCTGTTGTTCTAAAGGTTTTTCATTTGTCACATTTATTTTGTTCATTACCAACGTACCTCCCATTACTTCCTGTAGTTCATTGACCTCACTTCCTGCTCCTCGCTCATTTTGGATTGGTTCCCTAGTAATTTAGGCTGATTCCGAAACCATTAAATGATAGCCTCTAAGTACTAACCCTATAGCTCCTGATCCTTAACCTTTCATGGGCTCAGCTGTTAGATCTCTATGCAGTTAGTGAACTAGAGCTTCAGCAGCATTTGCCCAATTCAACCGTCCTTACCCAGGGGAAGAGGAAGTGACATCACCAACAGCTGTTCTTCTTCTTTAAGGATATTGGCAGGCAAACAAAAGCGCATGCCGCCACCTACTGTAGTGCATGTGCAACAACATAGTGTCCAAATAAGAGGAGGGGAAAAAAATCCAAATGAGCCATCACATTTTCCTTTAGCCTTATTTTATCTCAACAGCTGTTTCATAAAGCTACAGTATGCAAATTAGCCATGTGGCTTAAGTTTCTACTAAATGAAAACAAAAGCACAAACTGCTTCATTTAGTCCATTTACTGAGGAGGCTCTTTAAAACCATGTGACTGAGCTGTGGGGATGACAACATGTATGAAGTCACTTTTATAAAGTTTGGCTTGTGCAGAATCTTTTATATATTTGTTTTAATTAAATGTGCACCTGTCAATCAACAGTGGTTGCGCATGAAGAATCACTGGAGGGTGGGGGCGAGGGGGGTGGGGAGATTGGCGCGGTGGCATATGGGATGGCACATGGCTCCTAATCGCCAGTGAGTTAGCATCAGAGGTCCCTATGCTAAAGTGGCTATGATAGTTAGCATTGAGTCTCCTTTCCCTAACTCCTTCTCACTGACAGCCCAATTCGGAGGCTACTTATCATGGCGGACGCTGACGCACATCTGGTTTGGCATAAGACCTCTTACCAATTTAACGGTTTCGGAATCAGCCTTAGTTAACTCATTGACTCATCACATCAGAGAGCTCCCACTGTCAGAGGTTTTTCAGGATTTTGACAGTTTTTTCAAGACCCACAGAACATTGAATTCTAGGTCTATGTCAACATCACATCTACCAAAAAAGATTAGATTATCTTCTTTCATCTAAAAAAAACAGTGTGTTTGTACCTCTTTCCATTCTTCAGTAATTGTCTGTAGAAAATAGGTGAAATCACAGAAAATGCTGGTTTCTAACAAAAAAGATGAAAAAACTAGCTTTTTGTAATCAAGCAGAATAGTGACTTTGACGCTAATATTTTTTGCTTTAGTGACGCATCAAACATCTGAACTGGATCTTCTCCTCACGTTGCCAAAGTCCTTCCCTCATCTGAGACCACGTCACATCAAAACAAGTAGCTGCAGTTACTACGTTAGACCTGTGACCTGACCTGTGAGCGCATCCAAAGAGCACTGCTGCCACCTGCTGACTCAATAAAATAATGTCTACAACTAAGATATTTACACCAGAGCTGCACAAGGCTTTAATGCACCCGTCTCCATTAAAAAACCTAAATGACGTCTAAAGACGTCATCGGCATTCAGTTAATTATCTTAACCAGTTGCTATAAGCAGTGTTGGGAATGTTACTTTAAAAAAGTAATTAGTTATAGTTACTCACTACTTGTTCCAAAAAGTAACTGAGTTAGTAACTGAATTACTCTATAATGAGAGTAACTTGTTACCAGGGAAAGTAACTATTTGCGTTACTGTTAAAAAAAAAAGAAAAAGATTTTTTTTAGCAGTTTTCAAAAGTCAGTTGAAATGAGTAGAACTTATTTGCGTCGCTGTTTTATTAATATAGGAATACGGCCGTATTCACAGAGAATGAGGAGGAACAGGAGTAAAAGAACATGTGCCAACGATCAGGGCAGACTTTACGCACAGGCATTGTGCAAGTCTCTCCGTTCATTCATCAGGCAAAACGTAAAACAATGTCTCTAGAGTGGAGAGCGGGGAGAGAGGAAGAAGAAAAGGCGCTGAGAGAGAGGAAGAGGGGGGATAGACGCGTCTTTGGGTTAAAAATAAGTTCCTACACTACAGATCAGTGATCACCAACTCGATTCTCCGCCGCACCGCGCTGTGGGGATGACGAGCCGCGGGTCGGGGACACACGTAGTTTTTGAAGCAGAGAGCACGAACACTCTGCACAGACAGTGTGAGTACTTCGTGAGACTCCGCCCACCCTCTCCGTGAGACTCCGCCCACCCTCTCCACCGCTCCTGCTGCGTGCGCTGACACTGCGGCGCTCTTTCAGTCGAATTGTAACGTGCCACTTTGTTTACCCAGTAACGATAACGGCGATGTACCGACGGGGAGAGTAATGAATTAGATTACTCTGTTACTGAAAAAATAACATCGTTCCAAACACTGGCTACACATACAGTCAGGTCCATAAATATTTGGACATCAACTCAATTCTCATCACGTGATTTCGCTGAGGGCACTGTGCTTTTACGCATAATGGTCACGCATATGACGGGCCCCACGGACAGATAACCTGGAGCCCATCATTATACTCACATTTACAAAAACATAGGTCAGTTGTTTTTGCTGGAACATTTTTAGGTCCGAGTGCCATCATGGCTGGCGAAGGGGCTCTTGTAATCGTATAGAGTGTGCGGAGCGAAGCAGAGCGCACTTCCCCAAAGACCTCTACCATGAGGTAGGAATGCGCGAGCACTTTCCGAAAATATATAGTTTATGGTACCCGCGTAAGCGGGAACATTGTTTTCGTATGGGAATATTATTCATTCTTTCTTTCTTTCTTTCTTTCTTTCTTTCTTTCGCACCGTCGCAGTTTTCACCCAGTGAACATCGACGAAGAGTCACAGATTTTAGCCCAAAATTCAAACCCGATCCGACGCAACTTTTGACTATTTCCAAATTTTTTTTAACATTGCGAGATAGGACTTGGCCAAAAATGAAATTTGTCGTAGAATCATAAAATCGGTACAGACGTGCATCATGACAAGTTGAGCAAAATATATTATTACGGCAACGCCGTCCGCCATATTGGGTGTCGGCCATTTTGGATGACAGCCCGCGAAGCGGGAATCCGCCTTTATTTTTCACTTCGTACAAAATCTATCTCCTCCTAGAGCGTTTATAAGAACGACCTAATTTTGGGTGGAAAATAATCTTGAGAAGTACTTTTTAAAAATTACTTTTCTAAGTGTTACGGTTTTTATGCGGCGAAGCCGCAAACTGTACGAAGTATTTTGAGATTTTTCGCAAACAAAAAATGGCTCCCATTCGCGCATATGAAGTCCGATTTTGCTCATTTGTTATCAGTTGTTAAAGTCTCAGTCCTAAACACTTTCATTTGGCAAAATTCAAATTGGGCGCGATAGCGCCCCCTATAGGAATTATATGGAGAGTACAATTTTTAGTTTTATGAAAATTAGAATAATTTGGCACAAAATTATATTTTGTCGTTCCAATCAGGAAAGTCAATCACACCCATGCCATATTTTTCACGGTGTTGCCGTAGCGATGACTATGGAAAAATGTTAAACTCCATAATTCAGAGAGAAGTGAGGAACCAAAGTACTTGGATAACCTTTTGTGGATTTTCTGCGGTGCAGCCGCAGCCCTAAGTAAAATGTAAAAATATGCTTCAGTTTGCAGATATAGTGTGATACAAATTCATACTAATTATTCTCTGTATAATGTCAAAATTGATCGTGGAGTGCGCGTTAGTGCATTCCAAAAATCCTACAACTTGGGACCCTTGGGAAAAAGTTAAAAACAAACATAAAGGCAGTAGCAATACCATAATTTTAGATTGAGGGAGACAAAAGGACGCGAAGCGCCCCCTTGCTTTGGGCAGGGCGGTCGGCGAGGGCCGATAATCGGCGCTTTGCGGCTATATTTTTTATTGTGCTCTTATCGTTTTTGAGATATTAATTGAATATTATTTTATTCAGGGCGTGTGTGTCATTGTGCATTGTTTTACCGCTTTATGCGCCACTCACAATGAAACTGTCCCTCTCAAACTTAGCATTTTTATAACTTGATCTTTAATTTGATGCATTTCTGATTTGGACTAAAAACGAAGAAAGAAAAATATTAATAACAATATTCAAAGAAATCTGTGTAGCCTTCGATCAGTGGTTATTCCGTCTCAAAATAAATTTGGAAAACACAATTTATGGTTGTTTAATTGTGTTTCCCGTTTTTAAATACAACTGGAATTCAATAGAACATATTGAAATGTTTATTGGCTATTAAATGGGGGAAACACTACTGCTAAAACAACGTCCATTGTTTTGTTTACTGCTTTCTGATACGCTAACGTGGCCGCAGTGTTCGATGTTCAACATCTTTGTCCTGCATCTCGCAGCACATTTTGTTTATTATTATTATGTTTATTTATATTCTATATTGCGTCCTCACTCTTCTCTCCATGCTGCTGTCTATGCTCATTACGCAATGTACGTCTGCCTTCAAATCGACCGTGACTGAATGGAATTAAGAAGAGCTTTTTCAAATAATTAAACAGTGTTTGTGCTACTGTTTTATTATTGCAGTTATGAGAACGATGAGGAAGACGAGTAGACTAAAAGAAACACGTAACAATACCACCTCAAGCCACAGACTTACGCACATGTGTGCAGGTCTCTTCATTCATTAGGCAAAACGTAAAACTATCATCAGAAAATAGTCCTGATGCCCCAACACAAAGTTAGCCGCCTGCAGTATTCTCTGGGGCCGGTCACAGCGGAGGGTGCAAGAAGGGATGACAGGTCGGGGACACGAGTTTTTGGAGCAGAGCGCACGATGTAACAAGAGACAGCCAGATGTGCGTCCTGCAGACAAAGGTGCAGACCGTGCAGATGTCTCTGTCCTGCGAGAGGCAGTGAAGTGAATGATAAGGACCGTCGCGTGGGCTAAGGACAAAAGTGGGTGTTCACAGGTCCACCCGCGGTGCCGCGTAATTGTGTCAAAGCCCTGATCACTGGCCATGTTGGTTTCCTTTGCTGCTCTTCCTCATCGTTCTCATTTAATATAGGCTATGGATCTTTTTTATTGTTTTTTATCAACTGCATTCATAAAACCGCAGCGCAAATTCTGTTCAACGTCATTCAATCACAGAGGCCTCAGTGGTGCCTCTCGGAGCATCTGATGGCTGAAGCACAGTGCGTAATGAGCGCATGACAGGCGGCGGCACTGGGAGAGAAGTGAGGACGCAATGCATGTGTTGCCCCATTCGTAAAAAGATCCCTAATTTAATGTGCATAAGGCTGGAGTGCAGCCATAAAAAAAACAATCAAACTTTATTTTCACACCTGGCATTACATAAGTACTAATTATTATTGACCAAAGTAATGGGATAATTTACCTGGCA